>JBCAUI010113320.1:0-18756 GCA_038406195.1 Haplosyllis anthogorgicola
AAAAAAACAAATATGGCTGCCAATTTGAGAATAATAGTCACAGCAACATAATTTTTGCTAGGCTTTGAGATAGGACACAGGTGTAAATGTGTGTAAGATATGAAGTCTCTATGATCGATAGTGTGCACAGACGACAACGACAATGACAACGACAATGACAACGACGGACGACGGACACTTCATGATTCTATAGGCTCTTTGGCCAAATGAGCCAAAAATCATTAAAAATCATTAAATCATGATTAAATGAAAAATCATTAAATATTGAAAAACGTTGAATCTAGTTGAATTACTTCCAATTTCTTATTGACGCACAAAACAAACAATGAAAAGTTTCTTTGATCCTGTGAAAACATTTTCTTTCGCAGTTGAACTTATTTTCCAGATCACTAAGTGCCATGAAGGAGCAACCTACTGTCATGGCTATGTTTGCCCAAAATACAGACTGGTTATTAAAGTAACATGGGTAAATCACACAAAAGATCATTTAATATGATATTGATTGGTGAAGCAAAAATAGCATGTGATAAAAGCTGCCTATGTATGGCAACCGTTAAACTGATTTTCAGATATGCAGACTATAAAGTGGTCTATTTTTAAGCGACAAGAGAAAACATAAATGTAGTAAGTAAGTAACGCACTGCATCGCACTGCACATTTGGAATTTTTCTGTTTGTTCCCCTGTCGTTGTTAAAAAATTATCTGGTTAACTTTTAATTTGGAAGTACAAACAATACTTTAAAATGGGTCCAGTGGCCAACCCTCTGGACCCAAGAAAACAAAAAATAATAAATAAATGTCAAATATGTACTGTTTTGTCCGTAAATATCCCCTGATAGCTCCCGAAGGAAAAATCAGGAATATTTCCCAAAGTAGACCGATTTTTCCTGAGGGAGCTATCAGGGGATATTTATGGACACAAAACAGTACATATTTGGTGTATTATTTTTCTAATATTAACCTAAAAAACTGGTTTATTTGAAATAATAGTAAATAATTATTTTATCATCATATCTTCAATATCAAGGGAATATACAGAAATATTACCAGTAAAAATAAAAATATCAGGCCATTTGCCAGGTAATATACTCTGATATTTCCCTAAGGAAATATTTTTGAATATTACCTGGGAGCTTCAGGAAATATTCACTAATATTTCCTAACCATGTGATCAGTTTGAACAAATAGAAATACACGTAAGAACCTCGAAAAATTTATTAGACTATTATATATATATATAATATATATATTTGAGAATATTGGTCACAATATTACAAGCATAGTAAAAGTGTGTAACATATATGGCTGCCAAACTTGAAATACAGATGACAACTTAATTTGTACCAGTAGTAAAGAGAGCATGTGGGTGCATATAAAATTTATAACATCAACTCTTATTGTGCCCATCAATTTAAGACACCATTTTTGCTACACTTTGATGGGGGCACATGTAAATGCCTCAACTACGTACATAAACACCAGATTAGCTTAAACTTGGGTATGCAAAGAAAAACTGCTGAAAGAGCAACGTAAATTGATTCGTAGACGACATCTCTAGAAGGAAAGGAAGGGGAGGGCGGCGTCGATTAATTTGGATCAAAAGCCATGGCTGAAAGAGAGACCTCAACAACAACAGAGATGTTGAGTGATATGCATTTTCAACTATTCATACCAATCCTGATAACCTTGCAGGATGGCCTCGCTCAGTTAAGATAAATTTCCTGTGTTTCCCCTGTCTTTATTGCCTGTGTTCGTAATTTTTTTTGCCCCGTATTTTCTTTCTCACAAAAATACATCCAGAATCCACAATTACTGGAAGATAAATTTCCTGTGTTTCCCCTGTCTTTATTGCCTGTGTTCGTAATTTTTTTGCCCCGTATTTTCTTTCTCACAAAAATACATCCAGAATCCACAATTACTGGATGGTACACCTGTGACCCAAAAGGATTAAATATTAAAGACTAGAATGCAAATTCTGCTGGGGTTATGAAGGGACCATTGTTCTCAGTTAGAGTCAACTTCTGTTCTCATTCTCCACTCCCTTGATGACTAATTTAGTTATGGAGACCATATCTGCACTAAAGAATTAATTATATATTTTCTAATTCTAGCCAAAATAGGTAACCTCCAACAGAAATCTCAATTCATGTATATGAGAATTATGCTGCTACACTCTCAATGTGATTAGAAAAACTATCGATTCTGTCAGATCTAAACAATAGAATGCCTGATGAGACTCATAGGAGTTGAAACCACCATTATATACCACTATTTGGGCCAAAATAATTTTGAGAAATTAATTCTGCCAACAAGAAATGCATCAAACATGTGGACAGAGCCTCAAAATTTTAATAAATGTAATACAACATCTTCTAGACATTAGAAACTTTTAATGTTACATTATGACATCACAATTCTCTGTTGTCTTGGCGTGTGCAGGAAATAAACATCCCTGAAGAAAATTTCATTTTTTTCCCCTACACGAATTCTTTGAAAAATACATCTATGAGATTAAATGGCATTTGCTATCTTTTCTGTCATCACTTCTCTCTGTATCATAAATAGTCAAATAAATTTCATCATAAACATCAGATCCAGTCTGTACATACCTTGAATTACTATTACCAAGCAGTTTCACTAGTCCCCAAAGAAAGTCCTCAGAACCAGAATGTCTTAGAAATTTACCGATACTGCTTTCTTTGTCAGCGTGTAAATCGTCCACAAACATTTCCAAAGCTGCATGGGATCTTTTATCCCCATGCATAAGTAATGCAAAGTAATCGTTCCTTTTCCAATTCAGCGACATTGTGATTCGGAATATTTAATTGGGTCACAAATCCTCACAATGTTCCGTTACATTTTACATGTTCTACAGACATCCTACGTGATGTTTAAAGCAATTAAAACTGTAAAATATCTCTTGCACATAACTTTTCCGAGCACCTGTTCCGCCATATTGTTGACAGGTATCTAAGGTACAGTGCAGAATTTTGGCACGTAAGTCGGCGCACGGAAGTGGGCTGTTCTTAAAAAAAAACCCAAAAACAAAAAAACCCCACGGCACTTTTCATGAAACAACATTTTGCCGTTAACTATCAGCCTTTGAGCCAAGTTATTATTAAGTCGTAACCTGAAGCTGAATTTGTTTAAAAGTATAAATTTAAACGTTGAATTTAAAATAAAGCACACAGATTACAATCCCAATTCTGTACGCAAAATCTGAAACAATGGAAAAGTCGTGTCAAATTAAAGTTAATTCTGACAAAATATAGACTTATTTAATCCTGCTGATAAACACTGTTTCAATGAAGAAATAAGACTACGCTTGATGTATCAGCCAATTCCATTGCAAGTCATTTGAAATAATACAGAAATTTATATAAATTATGAACAGTTTGACGACAAAACGGTTTCGCCCAGTAACAAGTTTCAACATCCTATCAGTGCAATGTACCAAGTTATAAAAAAAGGGGGCCTCAACATTCCATGTACAATTTATTCTATCATGTTTTCTATGATAAAACTAGTTTTCAAAAATGGGCAATTGCATTGTGCTCATATTTGGTGCAGCGTTTGTAAACCGGGCAAGTTGATAGTTTGGGCCCAACATATAAAACTTTTATCGGTTCTGAATAAAACGTGGACAACTTACGTTGACTGCCTGGAACAGCAGCATGGTCCTTCGACTTAGACCGACACAAAATGCGGTGGTTCTTCAACTAAAAGGGATTCAGTCTAGAATCACCACTCTTGAAAAAAAAGGAACCGGATAGGAATTGTAAAAGATAAACACTTTGAGCTCTTGATCTCTGATAGGAAATAATATCATTGGTAAGAAACTATAAAACTTTTCCTTGGGAGTTGTCCACATTTTAATCAGACTCTTTTTCATCAGAGCAACAAGCAAAACGAGTTGATGTGATACTTGAAATAAAGCAGTTTATTGTTCCATTTTGTTATGTACACAGCTACATTAGTCTTACAGATATTATTAAAAAAATACTGACAGGTGAGCACCCAGTAAAAGAGATACTGCTTAATAATTTTGAACAAATAGCTGACAATTTGCGTTGCAGGTAACTCTGCCACATCAAACATGGTTATAAATGTGATTATTATGAGTATTATTATGTTCGTTCTGGACACTTTTTATCTTTGTATTTATCCTCAGCAGTTAAAAGTTGAAAGTCTACGAGTTTTTTCATACATAAGGAAACAAACATATGAAAATAGTTAACATTAGATATGTTTCAATGGAAGTATTTACAGGACTTTAGCCAAACAGCTTTAATTGTGTTATGTTTCCCAATCGAATGTGGAAGCAAAGAAAGTGAAAATTGGCAATTGAATGCACAAAGTACATACAGGTCAGTTATTTGTACCTTAGAGTAAAGGGGTGGCAGAAAGGTTCCAAAGGAGGCCACTCGCCATAACGATACCAATGAACAGCTGCAGATACACCTGCTCTTTCTGTAGCCTCTGTTATTTGCAATTTATCACATGATTTAATATGTCGCATTGAGAGGTGAAACACATACCAACGACGAGATTAAGTAAAATTAATATACATAAATTGTGATTACACAAATAATACTACGATTGTACCGTAAAAATATAAAATATATACTGAAATCACGTAAGTAGGTATATTGTGTAGCATTCCTTATCACAGTTATATTCAGCAGACAATTGACTAGACTCATATTTATATTACATTAACTCTTGTAAGGAGATCTGATCAGCAGTTGGCCCTTTTCCTTCTGGCTTCCTTCTTCCCCCAGGAGGAGCACTTTTGTTTCTTTTGGTTGACATTTGAAGTTGTTCACCAGATGGGGCACTCTGTGTTCTTGATATGTTGGACTGATTGCCGCCGATGTTCTTTTTACTGCTCCTCCGTTTCTTTTTCTTTTTCTTGGTCACCGATATACCCGCAGCCCTTAGAGCTTCCCTTTCTTCTTCCCTTTCTTGATATCGGAGGGATACATTAGCTTGTCCTGAAATTGTATGAAAAGTACAGGATGGGAAACGTTATTGAATTTTGTGTTGCATACCATGGTTGCTTTTGAAACAGTTTACAAAAGGCATGTCCTTGAGCAAAGTATTTACTTAATTACTTTATCCTTATTCAAATATTTCACATTGCTGAATACAAATTTACAGAGAACAGTAAAATTATCTTTAGAAATTGCATGAATAAGGGTTGAGAGATAGTTCACACGTTGTCAACAAAAGGTGTCTATACATTATATCTAGATACTCACTGACAAGTTTCTTTGCTTGTACAAGTCTCTTATGTTCCTCAGGTAACCAAAAACACGGCTTACTTACGAGTCTAAAAATGCAATAGGCATATTTTGATACTTAGTGAAGTGCATGTAACAGTTTTAGATACGTACGAGCACTAATTGTGTAATATATGTACTTAACCTTCATTAAATAACCAATAAAAATTAACGTCTTCAAATAAATATATCTAAAAGAGTTTCTAAATGTCAGATGCAAAGTGTTTGCAAATGAGGACTTACCCGGCTGTATGACGAGGGAATGGTTTGGCCGTATTGGTTACTACAGATACCTGGGGTACTGGATACTGTGTGGGAGGTAACAGGGCTCTAAAATACATAGCAATGAAAAGCAGAAACTGTAATTAGTAGTACAAGTAACGGACTTATTTAAAGTCATTTTCTTGCTGGAACCAAATAAGAGTTGAAGGATTTTGGTTTGTGCTGGTTTGTAGCTCCAATAATTCACTTCTTTTAAAGTAACGTGATGTGATTTAATGTCGTATTTCTCTGAAATTTGCATTTTTCATCCACCAACCTGTAGAGTGTTTCCAAGGTAATGGGAACCCCAGCATCAAGTAGATAGTCCTGCATCTCTCGACATTCTTTTACTCCATCTGAATCCTCAACCTCCTAATAGAAACAATATTGTGTGTCCAACATTAAATTAATACTTCATGTACCTACATATTTTCCTACTTTCCACTGTTCCACAGAGTATAAAAATATCTACAATTCTTCTTTTCAAGAAATGCAACATTTAAAGAAATGTTACGAAAATCTATGCTACCTTTTATTGTAAAACAAAAATGTCAACACTTACGTATGCCCTGTATTTCGTTGTTATCTGAGCTGTTTTGTCTAATATTTGCTTTTTTCTCTCTTCCTCTATTCTTTGTTTGACAAGGCTCAATGGTTTTGGGAATTTTACACGTTCTTCTTCCTTCGATTTTGCTGAGCTACCTGATGTATTAAAATAGAAAAAGTATTGTGTCAATTTAAGGTCAAATATCAGGTAACATGTACTTTTGCATGTTCAGATGCAAAATCTCTAACATTTAACGCCATTAGTTTATATTATGGCACGTATGCGAACTGACGAAATATATCACAACTCTGTTACATAATTTGGTAAACTGATATGTTTCGAACGTTGTTGATGTCGCACTTACAAAATTATAGTTTCTTACTTGAACCAAACTTTCGATATACTGGTCTGTACACTGTAGAATGCGGTCTTCGTTCACTTCCAGCTGAAGGGGTGACACACTTGCAGTCGTGTGCACCTGAAATCTGCACCTCAGGGTTATCGGCAAAACTGACTTCTTTTCGAGGTTTGTTTTCTTCAGTAGCCTCAGGCGCACTTTCACTTGTAGTATCCTGTTTACAAATAAAACATTTCAGATTAAATATCCTAAGAAACCGCAGACATGCTTCAGAAACTATAAGTATACATGTGTTTACAACAAATCAGTAAATACAACGCCACTATTGAAACTTGAAATGATAATATTTCAGCGCCTCGTTGGCGAATCAAAATAAAGGTAACAAAAAATAAATCCAGTCTATGTACCTTTCTGATCGATTCAGATTGTGAATCTGCAGCACTCTTTTTGGCACTTCCCGGTCTCCTAGATTGTATTCTCAATTGTGTGGTAGGCTCTTCCGCAGCAGCAACGGGTTGTACCTCCTGCAGAATTATCAATAAGCGATAGCTCTACAATTATTTCCATAATGTGATCCTTGCATTTACATAAGCGTAAACTCAGTAAACGTACCGCTTTGTCACGATACTTGACTAAACATGAAAGCTGTGTGCACGTTACACAGATGCATGACAGCAACTTTCCATCAGATTGTACAGAGACATTCCGTACGGGCTACAAGGTATCTAAATTACGATCTTTTGTACTGGATCCCTGCAGAGAAAGACTTATCAACTACGTTACGTCCTTGTTCAGTTACCATCAGCTGCAACTGGCAGATTGCCAAGGCTACCATCGTGGAGGAAAGGACACCAGCCTCAGAGAAACTCGATTCTGGATTTAAACACCCCCCATCCAAAATTTCGGTGAATCCAGTTTCTCCCTTAAATACTACATGAATGAACAGTGTTAAGGATTATTGTGTTACCTTAGCCAGCAAATGTCCTAACAACTAGATCAACAAACTTGACAGTTACATCGGAAGATGTACCAACTCAGCACAAACACAATTTTAGGACTATTTGGAGGGCTTACCAAGCCTCAACACCCCAACAAAATCAACTAACAAACACAACAGGTGTGTACCTTATTGGTGAGGAGGACGCTGGTGGTCCCCCTCGTCACCAGAGTCCATCTCTGGGTGGCAGTTGGGACGGGCCTGGAGGTGGCGGCATAGGCCTCCCACCACACCTCCCTCCTCATCTTCCCTGCTGTCGAGGGATGCTCTGCAACAACTCTACAACAACAGAACAATATCACCACCATCACCACACCTGGACCCATGCTCAGTGCTACCAATATCACCAGAAGGAACAAATTCACAGGATTTACTCACTTCTTGACTTTGAAAAAATGGGCCAAGCCCGGGTTTGACCCTGCGGCAGCTCCCTGCTGCTGCTGCTGAGGCTTCTCGCTCTGCTGCTGCTTCTCGCTCTGAGACTGTGGCTGAGGCTTCTTCTCAGGACTATAATTTACAGGAAAATACAATTTAAAGCTTGTTTTCATGCTACATGGTTTTTACAAATTTTGCTAAAAGTCCGAAAATCACATAAATCTCTGCTCAAACCAGCCAAAACTTGGTACAAACATGCCTGAATGATTACTTTATCTATTACAAGTATTTATACAAGAAATTATAATGAATTTCAGCTACATTTAGCAGTTTTAGTTAAATAAAGCAAGAAAACAAATTCATCAACAAAATTTGAACCACGAATGACGCGCAAAATTTTTCCCTCAACACTGATTGGTTGATAATTCCAATACTGCTTATCATATCAAAACATGACACTTAGTCGATCAGAATGTAAACAAACACCTGTCAAATAATGTAAACAAAGAGCTGTCAAAATGCTCAGGGACCAGCTCAATTATTGTTTTCCATGAGGGGACCACCTCAAAACTTGCTAAAACCAAAAATATGATAAAAACTGCACTTTTCACATCCATACACCACTGTAATCATCAATTGTATGTGTATTTATTCATTTTTATATCCTAGAATCTATGTTTATCAGTAAGAGACTGTTGTAATTGCAATTTATGTACGTGTATCTTAGTTTAACTGTGTCACTTTGCATTAGATCTATTTACTCCTGTAGATGGTAGTCAGTAGCTTTAATTTATGGTAGACTATTAGAACTGTGTATTTATTTTTAGTTCTCCACCCATGTAGATTTAGTAAACCTGCTGACCAATAAACACCAATAAACCAATAGACCAATAAACACCATGGCGACCTACTAAGGCTTCTGATAAGAGGTGTTTACCACAGGCGGGGAATTGTATGGTAAATATAATCAAATAACGTGATAAATTATTGTTGTCTAATGCAGAGTGACATGTCAAATGGTATTCGAGCAGATCATGAAATTAGCCTTGTCACGTTTTGTCGATTTTTTTGTATGTAAATAAAATGTTAGTTGTCCAGTTATGCAATTTACATTTACATTTTATGTCAGTTTAGGCCAGACTGTTTTTATTTGTTGGATTACGTTTCCCGCCGCTCTCAAAAATCAAGAAATTAAAAAAAAACAACCCCAAATCAGAGCCCAAATCATACAAAATCGTAAATTTCCGTCACTTCAACAAACATCGTTTGGAAAAATTGTTCATCAATTTTGTGAATTTTAATAAAAATTGCAAACATGTACAGCAAAGTCAATTTTTTTTTTTCCAATCGCCGCTCTGAAAAATTTCTTCCAATGATACGTAATCCAACAAATAAAAAAGTCTGGCCTTAACAAGTAAAAAAAAACAACAAAAATATTAATCTGAAACAGGTTAAAACTGTTTATTCGGAAAATCAATTTTAAAATCGGCAGGTATCTTGCCGGAACTTGACAAAGCTATTTCTATTTATTTAGAAACGTACAGAACAAAGAATTGCACGCTGTGCTTTTGAATTGCCATTGGTGACATTTCTTTCATATTTTCAGTCTGCCCTCACACCACGTCTACATTTCTCACTAATTATTTTCATCACATGATGCAGGCTTTTAGACCGCTCTTGTATCCTCTGCAACTGCAGTACCCATACTTCATTTCCATTCACATTTCTTTCCTATGTAAAAACTGCTGCACGTGACACCACTCCAAAAATAGAAAGAAATGTCACTAATTGATGGGATTTTCATGATGTGTTGTGCCACAATATTTGAAAGAAATCACTTGAGTTGAGTGTAGACACAGACGATATTGGATATTTACTATTTACCGTTTGTGGTGTAGAACCAAGTCATGCGATTGCATCTTCGAAAATGATTAAGAAATTGACTGTGAAATCTGAAGATATTATCCACAAAAGTTTGTCGATTTTCACCATTAAACAGTGAACTTGGGAAAAATTGACGTTAGTTGTAAAGTTGTTGCTTTAGTATCCCACGTTTTTGTTTTGAAATGGACCAGAGGGTGAAATTCCTATCATTTTGGAACAACAGCGCTTCAAAAGCACAGCGTTAATTTTTTCTCGTTTTCGCCTTTGTTCTCTTCGTTTCCAAAATGAATTTGAATTGTCCTGAGGTTGAAGCATAAGCTTCAATTTTGGAAACGATAGAGTTGTCCTGAGAACTTCTTTCGTTTTCGATTAGTTTTCCTCTCATCGACCATTTTGCTGGAACATGCAAACACAAAACCATTCCATATGAAATATACCATCAAGAAAAAACTGGATTAATTAGTTGTCTTTGGTTTTTGACATCAGTCATTTTAATGTTCTTTAGTATTAGCAGAGCCACATGGATAACTGAGAGGGGGGAGCTAACATTGTTTCAACCTTTAGGCTTTGCTTTAAGTTACCGGCTTTCTTGTTTATTTGTGGTTTAGCTGCAAAATGACAAATGAAAACAGCTCAAATGTTACTGTTCCGCATTAAAAACCTCCATATTAAACAAATATTGAACATTTCAATCCATCAATAGTAACCCCTGGTCCAGGAGCAACACAGACATAGTTTGGAAAGTGATTACCCAGGGTGTAGGATGTCAACCTCGTAATGACATGGGAGCCTTATGTAAATTCCTAATGCCACGAGAAGTCTCATTGACATACTGTCAAACTTTTGGACCAATTTGTACAAAAGTCAAACAATCTATGCTGAAAATAAGAATGAGAAGACATATAAAATGATTCATTGTATGGTTTCTAGTCTCCATTTCTCTATTTTATGGAAATAAGAAGAGATCATTTATCATTTTGTCAATGGGACTTGTAAATTTACACGAGGCTGTTGCGTCATTACGAGATTAACGTCCCACACCCTGAGTGCGGAAAGTGATGATGGGTTTGATTTGGTTTCGACACGCAATCTGGCTATTCACAATGGTCCTGCTGTAGTGATGGATACGAGATCCAGTTGAAACTAAAACTGTTCCTGTTCCAATAAAAACTGGATGGTGTTACCGTTTCGAATTTTATGCCTTATTGGAGAAAGATCTGTTTCAAAGTGATTCGTGTGTTAAGTGTCCCTTACATCCCCCAACATGGATTCCTGTTGTTTGAACTTTTTATTTTTTTGGAGGAAGGGGCGGGGGATCGACGGGCGAGAGGGGAGCAGGGCTGACGCGTTGATGTGTGTCTGGGGAGGGGGATTATTTCATGAATTTCGCCCGCATTTGCTTATTGGAAAAAATAACAACTAGAAAGGCCTTTACGTCAGAACGTAATGTCATGTGCCTATCGCATAACGTTATAAAACTGACGTCATCCTTAGCAACATCAACAAGACATTTTCGTTTTGTAATTGTAAACAAAGCTTCTATTTTGCCTTGTTTTTCAAGTGGACGACCACATAGTCCTATCGAATTTAATTCGATAGACAAAATATCCACTAAAATAACAATTGGATTGAATATGTTTCAGAATTGCGTGTGGATACGATATCGTGACGTAACGACCCAAAAGAGATAAACGTCTCTGTCTAAAACGTTACGTTACGTCCGACGTGCGTGATGCCGAGAATTAAATATTAACTCCATCCACTCCATGGAGTCGCCTGATTCAATGTAATTGTGTTACAAATCATTGAGATTTTTTGGTAAATTACATAACAGTTATTAAGTAGTTGTGGGTAGGGTTGTCATGAACAGTTGCATTCTAAATTACAGTCTTTATGTAAGACTTGATCATTTTCAATTTGTCAATTATGCAATGTTAACCAGGCACTTTGTCAAATTGAATCTCAGCTCCTAAAAGTGACTTCATTTTACAACAATAAAATGTGTTATGCCTTAAATATGAACAAAAGAACCTATTGTTCCCAAAATTTAAGAGACATTTCATCCTCTGCAGCTCCAGAAACTTCTACATATTATGTTACACTTGAAAGCAAAAGAATTGCACATTCTGCTCTGCTTTGTTATACCCAAAAGCATGGCGTTAAAATATATTTTCCCCCTAACGACAGACTTTGCATACCCATATATTTTGGATGTTTTATCTGAAAGTTAATTGACGTAAACTTGACCAAACGTTCCATTAAGGCGCAACGACCAGGAACTTGATGAAGAAGAACAGAGATTGTCTCATGAAGCACCTGTTGGGATCCAATCCGGTGAAACATCCGGATTAACGAGACAGACTCACCGTGGGATCTGCGGTAACTGTAACGTTTAATGTGCCCTCCACGTATTGGTTTTTTTTTGTCGAATTAAAGCGAAAGTATATGTGGTCTGACCATGCTGAAAAGCGAAGATTATCCCACTTTTCGTTCTCCTACGCCAAGAAGTAGCACCAAGAACTAGTTCCATTACCATGACATTGTATTTCTCATGAAAACTGTATTTATTTGGGAACGTTTGGGAACAAGCGAATTTCACCAAACCAAGGTGTAAAACTGGGATCAGCGAACAATGGCACAAGTTCGAGTGTGCCGGTCCTAAGTGGGG
Source organism: Haplosyllis anthogorgicola (assembly GCA_038406195.1). NCBI lineage: Eukaryota > Metazoa > Annelida > Polychaeta > Phyllodocida > Syllidae > Haplosyllis > Haplosyllis anthogorgicola. Next base: position 12,373 of record JBCAUI010113320.1, read on the forward strand.
TGTAGGTTACCCCTGTTGACATCATCCCAAGGTCACACCAAAGTTGAGTAGAGTAGTCTGCTCTAGAGGTAATAGTGTGAAGCGCCTCTGAAACTTGTGACCAAGAGTCTTGGGGCGCTATATTACGTAAATGACCTTTACTTTTTATGTAAAAACTACACATAAAAAGACAAAGGTAAATTCCATTGCTGGCAAATTTGCAGAATGTTCTTGATCCACCAGAATGAAAATATGTCGCAGTTGACAAGAGTGCACTTGTAGCAACATTGTAAACAATTTGAAGCGCAAACTAAAAACAAAAACAAACTGTTCATCATAATGTTACGTCGTAACTTATGAGCTGACAACGTAATGATAAACATAGGAAAGTAAAATTCAGTTGATAAAAGTGCGTTAAAGTCAATCCGTTCCATAAAATGTATTAATTATGACTGTTTTGTGGATTATGTACAAATGATCGAACTATTTGAAAGATCAGATGTTGCAGATGTATTTGAACAATAAGTTAATGGCTTCAGTACGACAGGATTTGATGTGTTACATTAAGAGCCTGAACAACAGTGGGGTGGTCGCTACAGATTACTACACATGAAGCGCATCACAATATGATGGTATCGGCCTATTGTCGAGTGATTGTCTGTTTTGATGAGATGTCATTAGTATATTGTCGATTTGGATTGATTTTATATTTTGTCTAATGAAGTAATATCAGTCCAGGAAAATTATATCAATTTGGAACAAAGAAATTCCATGCGGTTAGTAGGATACAAAGTATGACATACAAAGCGCGATTTTATAGTTAAAGTTATATGATGGTGTGCTGAACTGCAATAGTAATGCATAGGACTTTTCTGCCGCCCCACAATTGTGGCAGCACCTGACGGGCAATAAATACACGTTCCACCTCGTTCCCTACTGATCATAGCAAATAAAAGTGTTAACCATTTTCTCCACGAGTCTTTAAAGCTGGTGTTCAACTGTAATTGCTCCAAAAAATTTTGACTCTGATAAATAAAAAGTTTTTGTTGGACCGGGGTCCATTTGTGGGTCACTGATTACCCCTGTTTTGGACTTTGTGTGACCATCCAAATCCAGGGTCAATCTCTCAACTGCACTCTTACTTGCTTGTGTGCTGTGATCCCAGGGATCACATCTGGTGCAACACCTGCCTTTTCCACCAACAGGGGTGTACACTGTATAAGCATGTATACTGCATGGCCAGCTGGGCTCCTCTCACATGCATCAGCTGGGATTAGAACTCCCAACACAGTGATTAGATGCTCAGCAATGTGTGACGAAGTCAAATGGGCTAACCAACTGAGCTATTCCGTCCGCCACCTGACAAATATTCTTATTCGCACCAGACAGCGATGCATTCTAACCAAGTTTTCATTGTGACTTAACTCAACGGATGCCAGTGATTGTAATTAGAACACAGTGTATTGCAATGTATCTCACACCTGAGTATTTGGGGCTTTAGGGCTCATGAGCCGACCCTTTACAGTCAGGAGGTCAGCTTTAATATATTTTGGTTCTCTAGTGTGCTCCAGAACTCAAGCGTTCTTTTATTTCCCGGTTCATCTGACTTTCTGACAAGGTAACAAATCTACAGGTTCAAATGTCTAATCATTCTGTTGTTCTGTGATTATAAGAAGACCCTTTAATCTTCCAAGGTAATCTGTTATATCACTATCCAGGCACACAGATTACCAGGAAGTGTATTACGTGAAGCTCACTAAATGCGCAATGAGCGATTAACTTTGATTTCACCTTTTAAGAAAGAAAAGATAATTGTAGTTACATGTTCCATCTGACCTAATACGATTTTCATTACTTTGAAACGCTTGAAAGCAAATGTAAAAGAACTCCACGCTGTGTCATCAATGTCGCTACAGCACAGTCACGTGGATTTCACTCAAAAATATCCCTATGAAATAGTGGTTGGGGATCCCAGATGACCCCCAAAAATTTTATGTTAAATGTCTGAAACTTGAAGTTCAGGGATGTTTGTTTACTTATTGTCTGTCGAATGACCGAGTATCTTCAGCCTAAAAAACTCAGAATCCGAATATGAGGTTCACCCCACATTCCACTTTCCTATGCCAAGAAGTAGTACAAAGAAATAGTTCTGTTACCATGATGTTACTTTGTATTATTGACACATTGTGACGTCATTCGACAGACACACGACGTTACTTTTGACGTAACGGCCCTAGTTTTAATGGTGTTCCTAATTGTGATGAACATGTCCCCCAAGATTAAGGTGTGGCGGCCAAAATGTGCCTCATTTTTATAAAGTAGCGGCAACACGACCATATTATAGGACGGGATAGAATTCCAGCTCCTGACAAAGGCGCTTATTGCTCTCAAAGTGAGGAGCCTGAACAAGGCATTTCATCCTGTCTTACTTTTCTTCCGTTTTCAAAACACTTTTAATGTACTTAAATCATTACAAAGTCACAGGTGCAACTAAATAGTAGCCTGACTTTTGGACATGATTGCTGAGGTGAGGTGACCTGGCAGGTGTACTGTCACCTGTTAAATCTAACATAGGTGGGCAATGCGGTCTGGCAGTGAATTGCGGTACTAACACAAAATATATTCACGAACCAACAGTTATGGTGCAATATAGGGAATATATGTAGGTTTCATTAAATTGGGACATCTTGTTGCTGTTGTTATTGTGGTTGTTGATGTTGTTGCTTTCCACACTTGTATTTTTGCTGAACTCCAGTATTCTTCAGCTGACAGAGAGAACTTCAAAAGAAGAATTTCACACGATTTCAGTGGAACCAGGCCAGGAAAATACTATCGTCTTTTGAAACAATAGATGTTACTGACATCACACGCTGACATCAACACTACAGTTTGAAGGTCTTTTGCTCTCAAATGTTCCCAACTTAATAGATCTTCCTGACTCAGTATATATGTTTTATTTTTGTAAAACATAAAATAGATCTATTAGCCACTCCAGATCATTAAATAACTATCAAATGTTTAAGGTCCCCCAACAATTGAATTTCAATTGAACTTCACGCTGGGTTATTGACATTCTATTGAAAAAAAAATGATATAAATTTAACGATCTGTTTTACACCGCATGTGTATGAAACCTTTACAAGGTTTATTGACATGTTATCACTCCAATCTCATCAAGAAATGTTGTATTATTGACACAAAGTAAATGTTGTTCCACATAAACCTGAGGCAGAGAGCTAATTGTCGTTTGTTCCCGGGTCATTACCATAAACAGACATAATCTGATCAATGTCCATAAAAGGGCACCTGCTGTAATAATGCCATTTAATGGGGAAATGATGACAGTATAAATAATAAATGTTTATTGGAGGAGACTAAGTAAGCTGAAGCAATGTTAACAGGATCTTAGAAAACTGACGGTATCAAGTTCTATATCATAACAGAATAAACTTGGGTCTGAAATTTAAAACAGCATAAAAGAAACAATAAAAAGATTTCCGTATCGAAAGTAAAACAAGAAATACTCACCTGTTGTTTAAAAGACGGTAATGAAAGTAAAGTATTTACTGTGATGATATTTGTGACACAATCCACCATAAAAGCAAACAAATAATGATGACTTTAGATAAAACATTATGTGCTGATGAATGGAGAGTTTTATGAAATAGACCAATCCTGCAAATAGACTGTAGCAAAATGTTCATGTAAACTGGCAACTTCCTCTGTCTTTTTAAATTGTGTTAAAGTTTTTGTGAAGGTCGAAATGTTTTCCGAAATTGAAAAGGAAATAACATGAAGTATTGGTCAGGCAATACTTTTGTTAGTAAATAATGGGAGATGATCATTCTAAAGCAAAGGACGAAATTTCATGAATTTTTAGTAACAATTAAAATTCACACTGCGCTGCAGATTTTATGAAAAGCCCAACGTGGAATTCCATTGGTTTGAAAATGAACTTCCTAAGTTTACTAATGTCAAGCACAAAATGATTTCTCCATCCGCAAGATTTATGCTACTTGCTTTGCAAAGTACAAAATTAGATTTGGATGCTGATTTCGTTCAAAACCTGGATGCAATTATGCTCTGCCCATAATATGCTCACATAACAGCAGAAACTACCATATTTGGCTGAGTAACCTTCTTTTTCATCAATAATAAATGTATCTGAGTTGTTGCCAAATGTGACACCAAATACTATGTGGAAAATGTTGGCATATTCATATGCATGGTGAAAACATGTTTTGTACATTGGTATAAATTAGAGACAACACCTGTGTGAAAAACCACACTTTGGGAAAATAAGTGTTCTTTCTAATTCAGTTTGCAATAATTTTGGTGAAATTGAAAACCCACACTTCGAAAAATTATATTACATTATTCTTACATTATTTTAATGCTGTATTTCTGATTTCATACTGTTTACCAGTTCCTAATATTTTAGAAGTTTTCAACTCGCTAAAAGGTCTTCATTTTATCTTTATGAAAAATATCGGATTCCCCCTGGACGTCTATGTCATCTATTAATTGTTGCAACATATCAATTGAATTAGACATTGTGTCCATCTGTACATGGAGACCCTTAAAGAGCACTTTTCAGAAACTGAGAACAAAAGAATTCTGTGCTGCCCTATTGATGCACATAAAGGCACAGCGTGGAATTCTTTAGTTCCAAAACGTTCATGAAACGTAACAGACCCAGTCTGAAATCTATTGTGCCACTGCGTAGTGTATTGTTTCATTGTAACTGGGTATTGTGGATCAGATCATGAAATCGAAATACTCAGCCGCGCTTGCCCTCAGTCCACACACAAACCTATGACGTAGATGGTGACGTGACGCAACGCAACGTAACGCAACATGACGTAACGTCGGGGTGGGGGTTTCCCGCTGGGTTCCCAGCGGGTTTTACTAGTTGCTATTAAAAGTTAAGCGCCCGAAAACAATTAAATTTCATGCTGAGCTCATTCAATTAAATTGTTGCCAGGGGTTTTGACAGTAATTTCATGATCTGCTAAGTTCGAAAAATAATATTTTGCAGCTCTAATACTGTATTTTATTTGTTAGGATCGAATTGATCCCGTCAGGAGGTTAACCGTTACCGTTGTTACTTTATTTAGACTCTATTAGTCTCTGTCAATACTTGTAGATCAATAACCAACTGGCTTTACAGGCAGATTACAAACAATTCACAGAGGATTATATAAAACTACTGCCAAGTGCTGTGAAATCATATTGTGAATTACAAAATATGGATCCAATTGCTGAACTGAGAGAACAATGTAACTTTCATTGTAATTAAAAAGAACTAGTTGCGCAGAATATGACTTTGAATGACATCAACCATCAAGTTAAACTATATTATGTGATAAGCTTAATAGCGTGACATACTATTGTTCGAAAATTTATGTGAGCTTTAAAAGCTTTGAAAGAAACTTTTATCACAACAGGTACACTGTTGGTTGAGTATTGGTCAGAAGGAATTTATTGAGGATGACCATCTTTAGTTTTAGTTTCACAATAGGTCTGAATGTGTGACCAGTGAGCTCCATCTAGTGTCCCTAAAAGGGCAAACTCTGCAGGCTCATTTATTCATTTCTACCCCAGTCACATCCAGCCTTTTTGGCTCATTTGGCGTAATTGCCAAAGAGCCTACAGAATCATGAATTGTCAGTTGTCTGTCGTTGTCATCGTTGTTGTCATTGGCGTTGTCACACTTGTGGTCATCATTGTCATTGTCGTCTGTGCACAGTCACCCTGAGCACACTATTGATGACAAAGACTTTATATCTTGCACACATATGCACCTGTATCCCATCTAAAAGCCTAGCACAAATTATGTTGCTGTGACCATTATTCTCAAATTTGGAGCCATCTTTGTGTTTTTCTTTGAACCGTGCTCCTGGACTTGCAGTTAAAGATATGGACTTCATATTTGGCAGTATTATGTATTTAGATGCCCTCTTGTAAAGAAAATTATAGTGATGCCACATATTTTCCCAGTTTGGCAGCCATATTTGTGTTATTTCTTAGTCTTTTGTTAATGCCAAATGAGCTCAGGTCCAGCTGGACCTATTTTTCATTTGTTCAACCTCCCATGCACAAATCAGGATGTGATTCCTTTACTGGCTCACCAGACTGTCTTCACTGCAAATAGCCCAGCAGTTTAAAAACTGTTCTATGTTTTTCTGTGACCTTTCATAATAGAATTGAAACTTTCGTAATAGACAACACTGCTATTGAGTTGCGTGCATGGATATGAAGTATTGATATCGGCACAAGATGATCGTCGAGGTACAGACGGCTCAACCCTCTCGGGTCTAATTCACTCATGTGGCATCCCCCGAAGTTTAAGGGACCCCATTAACACGTAAAGGACAATGACCGCTTACCGGTGTGCCATCTCCG
>JBCAUI010113431.1:0-18755 GCA_038406195.1 Haplosyllis anthogorgicola
ACCAAATCTGTAACAAATCAACTGGAACCAATTTGGACAGGGAATTTGATCTCCTCTGGCTGAAAGAAATACTATTTGCTTTGATTTAAGACTTTTTTACCTAAAATAGAATGATATGGGTACAAATCAATATCCTAATGTTATTCCAATACGGATTGTGAAGTTAACCCTTTACTATCTATTTTAAAAGAAAAAGTCACTTCGCGACATATCTTAATCCTTCCAAAATATAAAATTGTTAAGTCCTGATTTAAATTGGTAGAAAACAAATATTTAGCTTTATTCCAGTGTCAATTAATCAAACAAAGGAAACAATGCCCAGAGTGAATGGTAACATCATTATGTCTAGAATCATTCCAGAACGTTTACGTTTTATAAGATACACATGAGAAACATAAGAAATACGCGTAACACAACACTGGGGATGTTAGCACGTGAATGAGTAGGACATAGACGCCTGGCAAGTCACCCCAAGAAAATGAACCTCAGTCCACAAAATATCTTTAAATGAATCAATGTTAGTCATGCTGTTTTATGTATTTGAGTTTTATACATGTGTCTTTCATCTCACCGTGTGCGTTATTTCTGTGCATTATGAATAACAATGTTGGTAAAATGTTTTGTCTATATTTTAACATGTTGTCGGATAAGTCAGAAACGGCTTTTACGGAATTAATTTTTATTTGTGTGGCTGATTGCTCCGAATTAAATATAATCATCATTAATGGAGATTTCAGTCTTACATGTATGTGATTACAAAAAAGGCGTAGTTCAAAGACATGAAAATGGTTCGCACTATGAAAATCGCGAGGGGACGGTGGGGGCAGGGGTTCCTAAAATAACTGGTTAAGAATACATTTTTGTCTATTCATAGAAAATACATATATCTGGTTGAATGTAACCCGTATTGTCCATATTTCTGTAAGAAACTGAAACAGCATTTTCCGACCACACAGTGTCAATTTCCATTGTTGCAGATGATGAAATTACCACCAAAAGTGCTCCACAACAATTGAATTGAATGCTCTCAGCATTTGTTGCGGGGCGCTAAACTTTTGATAGTAATTTCATAATCTGGCTAAAATAAAATAAATTAAACTTTGGTTGTGTTTAACTTGAAAAATTAAATTCAAATTTTAAACAGATGAGCGAGATAATGTCCCTAACGGGAGATTTCCCACGGTAGAAGGACTAGGTGTGAGATTAATTGTTGTATTCACACCTTCACATCCATCACGAGATGGTTGTAGTGGAACTAATTCCCCTAGTTCTTGATGAAACAACAACATGTCACGTTTTACATAGGTAGAAATAAAGTCAGATTAGACTGTTTAGAGCACGAAATGCAATCGTATTTTGTTTGCATTTATGTTTTACATGTTGTTTAGCAGAGATATACTTCTCCAAACTTTTTATGCTTTATTTTTGCTCAGGATTTATTTTCTGTTTACAATTCGGAAACAATATAAATTTTCAGCAGGCATTTAATGCAGTTCTTTATACCCTCTGCAGCAAGAGGCTTCGAACAGTTGTTTTTCATTTTTGTGGACCACTGTCACTGGTTTACTCGTTGGTATGCTGTGGTCAGTGATTCAATCTTATATACTTTGTTGTGTGTTTTTGCCAATCTTTCCCTGTTACTTCATGTGTGACGAATGACCTTGTTTTAGCTTTGTAACTATTTAGTATTTTTGTTTTGTGACTGTAATACATACTAAACATAATAATCACAAGTTGTATGTTTCTGCTTGTAGGTAAGTCACTGCTATCGTCATCGTTACGGAGAAGAGTGAATCAGTCACATCATGGTCCGTGAGTAACATTGTATTTTCCTCAATATTTGGGTAGTTCCACTGTATATAGGTGTTAGCAGCCAGCCTCACACTCCTGACATCTGGACTCCAAACTTGTTGCATGAAACACAATAGATGAACAAGAAGTGGAAAACGAATTCTCGTTAAAAGCTGGTCATTGTCAATTCCTCAGAAATCACAGACACCAAGGCATTAAGTCTAAGATTTATGAATGTAATAGGGACCTTTTGAGACTAAAGGTTGAATTTAGTGTGCAACAGCATGCAAGAAGGCTTGATCTGTGCAATGATATGTCACACAGGGACTAGATTGATGTGTGGATGTGTCAAAGTGGTGAATAGAACATGTGAAGTGTCATGGGAGTGTATAGGGTCTGGTCCTGTAGCTCTGAGCACAATGTCCCTTCTGTGTTGAACTGATAAAAGTCAGCAGAGCTTTACCTTGGGTCCTAAGCTGTCGTTCCTTAAGCAAGAAAATCACTTCAGACTGTCAGTCATGTGTTACAGCTAGAATTTAAAGCCTTTAACACAGAGTACAGACCATGTGCCAAGTTCCCTTTTCCTGATGTAACATGTTTTGAATCGGATCTACCTTTTAAAGGTATGCGTGACATCGCCTTGTTTGATAATGGCAGGATAAAGTTTTCTTTTCAGACGACCGCCTACTTGAATTGTGGAATTGAGATCTCAAAAAGATAATTTTTTTTTCGAGAAATTGTCTCTGTTCCCCACTCATAACTTACTACCTATTCAATGTATCCCTGTCCCTACAGCAGCATCAATATTGGCATTTTTCTCGTCTCTTTAATATTAGTTTTTCCACTACAACTGTAGGAGAATTGAGAGCAAGAATTGCTTTGAAGCAAGTGATCTGAGGTAGACCCCAGGTGCTGTTGGTACAGGCATTGACCGAATCTCAGTAACTTACCAGACTAAGGTGTAAAATTGGTACCAACGAATGCTGGGAGAGAAGCATTGAGTATGCTTGTCCTGTGAGAAATATAGGATGTTCTTTTTTCAATCACCTCAAGGTGATGGCTCGCGGCAATGTTGGGCGAGTTTTCTGCTGGAGTTGTAAACTACCATTAACGACCAGTCCTGGCCAAAAGAGCGGTCTATGAAAACTTTTCCTTTAACTTTTAGTAGTTACATCAACACACATACACCAGAAATGAAAACAGTAAAATCTTGACACACAGATTCTTTAAGAGGACTCGGGCCAATCACTGGGTACTGAACCACACAGACGAGATCTCCATAAATCTCGCGGGATTGGCTGTTAGTTTATTTGACCGTGGGGCACAGATAATGTTGCTACAAATTAATTCTCTGCACTTCTCACTTAAATGGAGACATCAGCAATTGATTCCTGAGATAGGGGCCGTTTCTTACGAACTCGTAACCGTATATTTTGCGTCGTATCCTGGTATATCTGACCGAGGGTTTCGTCTTTTGTGTGGTCGTCGTGCTTTAGTGGTTATGATGCTGATCTCTTGATCTAAGGGTGGATAGTTCGGACCTAACTACCTGAAAATGAATATGAAACCTTAGTCAATAATTTGTATATTGGTCGAAGACAAAAACACTGTAAAAGTGGCTTAATTGTCCAACAATACAGAGGGGACTCTAATTCAGCAAGAGAACCATGGAAAGTTTAGTTGTGTTGATAAGCTCTTAGGTCATTTTAAATCATTGAATTATTTTAAAACAAAAAATTACAGAAAAATCACGTCCTGTATTAAAGTTTGAACTAGAGATGCTCAATTGAATTGTTGATTTGATTATTTCACACGAATACAAGAGGGACATTACCAGTATAGCTATCCACACGACGGTCACACACTGTTATGCTACCAAACACCAACCCGCTTGCTTTATGTCACTCCCTACCAGAAGGTGCAGTGTGTACAATAGAGAGTATTAGCCTCATTGTCCTGATGGGACAGTAATTAGCTGCTTATCCAGGTATCTGGTCAAATGCTTCCTGTGTCTAACAGCAGGAACCAATGTTTAAAGCTGAGATAAGGTGAATTGCTGTCTGAGACACAGACTGCTAAGTGATGAGTTTTTCTGTTTGGGTAAATACTACACAACCAAAGACCTAACTTCATAACGGTTGTTTTTGTTTTGTTTTAAAGTTTTTGTTGGACTAGGGTCCATTTGTGGGGCCACTGATTACCCCTGTTTTGGACTTCGTGTGATCGTCCCCATGGGTTTAAAATCCAGGGTTGCCTTCACTCTTACTTGTTTGTGTACAGTGATCCCGAGGGTCACATCTGGTGCAACACCTGCCTTTTCCACCAATAGGGGTGTACACATGTGCATACAGTATGGCTGGCTGGGCTCCTCTCACATGCATCAGCCAGGATTAGAACTCCCAATGCAGTGGTGAGATACTCAGTGATGCATAACTAAGTCAAACGCGCTAACATCATAAGGTTACCATCATACATCATGACGTCACATCCGAGGATACTGTGATTCACAATGACAAAATGGATTGGAATTGTCACTCTCCACATCTCATTGATGTAGAATTCTCCATTTGAGTCATGGCGTCTCCATGGCCACTTGAAGTGAACTGTAACATATTGACGAAACAGATCAATACCTTATTGAACAGTTATTGAAGCCTCCACCCCCGAGATCTGAGGTACCAGACTCAGACATGGTGTTTATATCTGATAAATTACTTTTTAAAATACAGCTTTATGTTCTGGGGTCATGACCACTGCATCCTCAGATCTATCCTGTACCTCTCTAGTGATAATGTGTACCTTGCAATAAACGGGTGCAACGGGTAGAAATTTATGCTGTGAAAGTTCGATGTCAGCCTTGTGAATACCTTAAATTTAACATAAAACCTTCATGTGAGAGACAAGTTCATGCCAACATCTGTAACAGCGTCAAGTTGCCATTTTTGAGTGACATTAGTCTGCTATATTGTGGTGAGTTTACCAAAAAAGAAAAACTCATCACTTAGCAGTCTTTGTCTCAGGCAGCAATTCACCTTATCTCAGCTTTAAACGTTGGTTCCTGCTGGTAGACACAGGAGGCATTTGACCAGATACCTGGATGAGCACTGGCCCGTCAGGGACCATGAGGCTAATCCTCTCTATTGTACACAAGGCAAGCGGGATGATGTTACCGTCATGTGGATGTTGGGAATGTCCCTCTTGCATTCGTGTGTCTTGTCTGTAGCCGTTATGTTTGTCATCATGGGCGACGTTGCTATGGTAAAAGTTCTAGTTATTGGACTGTACAAACGGAGTGAAGTCTCACCCGTAGGTCCCGTGCTACCCGCTACTGACCCTCTGGGTGTGACCGTGGCTTCACACTCATCAGGGTAACAATTGTAGGTTTGAAACGAGTCGTATTCACCCGACCCAGCATTTTAACCGTTTTAACCGTTATCAGACAGAATCGATTACACTGTATAGAGATACAACCGCTTTTCAAACTTCGTTCAATTTAAAAAGGCCAAAGTTCAAACCTAAAAGTTGAAACGCTTAATTTTTTCTAACATCTTTTTTTTTGTGAAAGGTCTTTTCGACATTAAAAGTCAATCATTTAAAGTCTTGAAAGTTTGTGTTATCCGATAACCGATTGGAATGTCCATTCTGCTAATCACCGTCAAATCAAACCCTAAATTGTTGCAATAAAACTGTTCTTAGACCTTTTCGTCCCTGCACGAAAATTTCGTCTCTGTCTTGGTATTTCGTCCCTATCCGAGCATTTTGTCCTCATCTCCGAATATTTCATTGAAATGAATTTGCCACGCTTTCATTAGATTCAAGTTAACAGTTTACTGTTAGGTTTGTATCGATTTGGTATTTTTATTTTGATAAAATAGAACCATTTACATACAGTAACAACTTTTCTCTGGGAATTCCCCGAATTTTTGAATGGAGGAGTCAAAAACAGGGTCAAGTAAGAAACTATGTAGATATGACACTATTCCTTATACGGTACATACAGGGCCTGAGGACCAGGATAAATTGCACCAATCATTTAGTGGTACAAATGCAGAAATTACATCCCGCGAGATGAGAGTGATATTGAGCCTGCAGGCCTTCTGCTGCAGTAGAAGTAGCCGGACTGCCTGCACATGTACATTACAGATACAACACTATGTCCAGTATGGTCAAATGCAGTAATGTTATGTTTGCTTGAGAAAAAAAATTATATGTACGGTTTTTTTCAAACTTTCTTTGTTGCGTTATTTTTAATTGATCTTTTAGGAAAAGGATTAGCAACGCGTCTTTATAAACTAAACTCACTGTGCTTAACGCACCGACGTAGCGGTGTAATGTTAAGCCAATGAGGCTAATGCTAAAGAAGTGGTGTTAGACTGTAACTGAACACGTGATTAAGGCATGAACACGTTCAAGACGTAGCAGTGTGTTTTCACCCATTTTTATCGATTCATTGAATTTAAAGTTTCTGGAGAGGGTTTCCAAATAAGGCTCCGATAAAGAGTCGTCAAAGAGAAATAAAGAAAACAATTCTAGTCCCAGATTAGAAACTGCGACGGTTGTCATCAAAAAACTTTGAAAGAAGAAGAAAAATTTTTCCTTTGAAGCTGTCATGTGTCTATGAACTACAAACCACGTCCTACTAAGTATATTGTCCATTTTCCCCACATAAATGTAATTGTAAGATCAGGACACAGATCGGGACAGAGACAACTTGACTTCTTGTATTGATCACGATGTGTAATGACGTTTAGGGTCCATCATGAGTATTAATAAACACAGAAACGAGCCACACTATCTGATTCCATCCATCACATATCTGTGTAATTAATCTCCATAAACGAGCTTCGTCAATCCTATCATCTGCATCACCACGTATTTTCTTTTGTGCTGTTTGACTGTTCATTTATTGCGAAGGTCAAATTGGGACAAATCATACACAGAATGACCTTGAATAGCAAGATTTAATCGAAGCTTTTAGGTCACCCTGTTAAAATTGTTTATTGTATTCTTAAACAAAAGCAGATGTCTTGATGGGGGGAGGAGGAGGGGAGGCATTATGAGCCTAGGATCCCTCTGTAAAAACACGATCAAAACAATATGTCCATCATCTTCGGCCGCAAGTATTTCAAGTCATTTGGACACCCCGAGAACAATTTTTTAAGGAATTTTATAAATACTTGCTTGCATGGAATCAAATCACTGATTAATAACCAAGGTGGCAACTATTTATAATTTACTGATAATATAGCTCATGATTAAATGACAAAAATGTAATATATCAGATGGCTGTAAACGTCCTGCGTATTTCTTCACTTTAGGAAGATATCATTAAGAGAGATCCATTTAAACATATTAACTAACCACTTAATCACAAGCAGTATCATATAACTGTGAGTTCTGTCTTCGTCAAATGTCATCTTTTTGTATTTTAAACGTCAAGTTTAGACAATTAAAGCAAAATAGAGGAAACACATTTTGAACATGTGCCATTCTTCTTCTTAGTCCAAAAAGTCACGGAAATTGTGTGTGAAGAAAAATTATACTCTCACTGAAAACGAATAGGACTCACAAGTGATTCTAGTGATCAAATAAGCAACAAAGGGCTAGATTCATCCTTGTTTAGAAACCCGTGGTCAGGGGCCAAAACAGAGGTACCAATGGTCACACATAATGCACATAGGTTCTAAAACAAGTAAGAAACAGAATACCACATTTAGCACCTATACCAAACTCTTAGTTTCGGTCCAAAACAGAGGGTACCAGTGGCCATAAATAATGGACATCGGTTCTAAAAATACCATATTTGGGACCTACAACAGACAAATGCAATTTACACAATGCATTTTAATTCAATACATATCGAATATTAGTTTTTTAACCCAGAATTGAGGCCAAACTATTCTGTGTTGGATTTAATCAAAATTGATTTGTTTTCTTTAAGGCCAAACAGGTGTTCGCAATGTTCTTAAATACAACTATGCAGGTTAGAAAACAAAGAAGCAATGTGAGTGGAAATACTACTAATGTATTCACAATCTATACACGTGTTATGCAGAGCTTCCATATGAAATTAATTTAAAATACTTTGTCTTTAATCTTAGTGTGTCCAACAAGCTTTTGAAGTCACTAATTGGACATTATTTTTTGTTAATTTGAAAGAATGTAATTATGTTTTATGAATTAAATTCAACAACCTTTAGGAATTGCTAATTGGGCCCAAAGCTTAATGTTTGAAATATTGTAATTAAATTTAATTGGTTGGAGGTAAACAAAGACGCCATTTTGTGAAGCATTACAATTTGTATATGATATTATCAACAGAGAAATTATTCAGCATAGAATACACATTGACTTAATTTTTGAGGCAGTTTAAGTTATTTTTGCATGTTGTAATTAAATACGTACTAAAAACAAAGTAGATTCAAGCACGAATAATCAGTTCTTCCTGATGGAAGTTACCTACTAATCTAGACAAGCAGTCCCTTCCTCAATGTTCTCATATGTAACATGAAGATGTTGGCAGCAAACACTCAGATAAATAAATTAACTCTCCATTGGCACAACTTAACACAACATATTATACTAAATGACTTGATCTTCAAGGAACAACTTATCTGAGAGATAAAGAATTGTAATGCAAGAAGAGGATGTTTGAACTGCAGATGTTTCTGGTTCTTTGTACTTTTATCTTAATTCCTGGTTGGTTACCTGAGCAACCAGTGAAACTAAGTAACAATAAGCTTGGTTCTTTGATATATAACATGGTGATGTTGGCAATGTAACAAATATAAACAATTATCACTCATTTACAGTTGTTTACAGTAATAGACCAACTAACTGCCTTGAACCTGAGTTCACTTATAAATCCTGGCTCAGGGCCCAGTTTCACTTCCTCATTGCAAAGAACCAGATCAGAGACACACAATGTTCATGGATGATAAGACTCACTTACCTTGTAATTATCTCCAACCTAGATCTGGTTAAACTATTTGGAAAAAGGAATTCTGCAATAAAGATAGAAATAAAGATACCTTTTGTACAAAAAGCAACAAACAAATTTAGGTTGCATGAACTTTTCTTGAGTTAGAAATACTGAAGTTATGGCCAGATGAAAATAATTCTTTACAGACATGGAAAGACAAGTAATAATTTGGCATTTAATGAAAGAGTATTGTTGGAGAAAAAAAGGACATCTTATGACTTTTGTGAAATAAATTATGGGAATTGAAATTCTACTTTCAAAATATATCTGTATTAATTTGGCACATTTTCATTGATCAAAAATTTATTTCTGTATCCACTGATCTCCTTGTTTAATCCAAATGACATTCCCCTGTGTTCTGAGCATCACAATGTGTGTAATGAATGTGTGAGCACGGACTGGTGTCTGATCTGTGTACAAACAATGGATGATGTATCCAAATTATCCCTATCCACTTTACTGCTGCTCTATTGACAACTGATGGATAGTTGTAGTTGTATTCAAACATCACTGAACCTTTGTTAATCATATTAACAGGCAGCTTGATTAGATAAATCTCAAATGGATATGTTTTATGGGATGATCAATGGGAATGATTAAATTGTGTAATTTTTTTTGCAAAACTGACTGTATGTTCTTCCCCACATTAGATAATAGTAAATGTTGTCAAACTGAAATAAAATCAAAGTAATTGTCAAGTGGAGGAATTGGTTCATGGAGGAAAAGGTCCTTTCAGAGACAGAAAAAAACAATGACTATTGTGTTTCAGTTGGGACAAGCTTAATGTTCCAGTTACAGTATCACGTCACCAACACGTGTGTCCCCACATAAAGTACCTCGCACCAGGTTTCCTATTTGTGGCAGATAATTGCACAGTTACTGGCAATATTCACACACGATGTTGTGAGTAAATTGAGAGACTGAGATGTCGGGTTCTACACACGTGACTCCTGTGTAATGGACGAACAAATTGCCTCGTGTGATGAGGGACCGGAACAGCAGATTTGTACTCAGAGAACCATTTTACTGTCACAATTATTGAATTTGAATATTTGAGAACGAGAGAGAGAGAGATACAGACAGACAGACAGACAGACACGTAGTGAGAGAGAGGGGCCAAAAGACAGAGAGACAGAGAAAAGCAAGAGAAAAGAGCAAACTACCATACACACACGCAAACGTACATTTGGGAAATTGGCTGGAGAAACGATGAAACTGGAGAGAATTTGCACTGAAACTCGGTTAAAGATAAAGAGATATCGCACGTGCTTCGGCAGCATGAATTCTCCTAATTGTTGGGCTGACAAGTCTTAATATTTTGACATAACATGGGAGACTGACATGCATCATCCAGCAATCTAAAACTTAATTGCAGCACAAAGAGACAGAGAGACACACACAGAGAAACACTGTGATCTCTCTCTCATCTGTCACAGCAATCTGCTGCTGGTGACGACCGAACCAAAACATCCACAATCCGACGATGAGTTGTCGGGTAAAAGTTCGGTTCGCTTCTCATAAATCTTGTGTTTGTTTCTGTGCCGTGTCATGAAACTAGGACGCTTCCATTGAAGTATTTTCCAATTAACGAAACAATAGTTTTGTCACATCTATATCAGGGAGCTTCTGGCTGCGTTTTTTACTTGGAAACAATATGTCAATTATGCCTTTTAGAAATGACAAGTTAAATTGTGTAAAACTTGTTTTGAGGTTTTCATATTTGAACTTAAAAATATTCCGTACGCCGTACAAGGGTGTTAGCAGGCAGGCATCCAGCCACACCACAGAGATAGGCACTCTTGAAGATAGTGCGACATTGATTCACTTCAACATTGTTTGTAACTCTGCACTTGAATGTCTCGACGAATGTCCGTGAATGTCACTTGTGCATGTAATTCGGACCCTCGGGCGAATTCTTTTCAAGAATTACCAGCCCTCATGCATTCACTGTAGCCACGATCTTTCGGTCTTCTCTCTACCGAAAGCACTACGGCAAGTTTAGTATTGGTACATTATTCCATGTCCTCCATGTCAAGTCATGTTCGGAGAATATGTACTTAATCCTTGTTGTAAATCCCGGACGGATCTACGGATCCGTCAGTGTACCGATAAAGCGATAAAACGGCCAGTAATCCGTACGGATCCGGTATAAGTCCGCATTCATCTCGTGTTGGACCTGAACACGTGGACATGAACCGGGACATGACATGCTGTGTCAAATGGGTGTCATCGCGAGAAATCTAAAACACTGCAATTAAGTTCCTGGATAGGCTGCTAATTTATTGACTTATTGCCATGCTCATTTGTGAACATTGATCTGATCCATTTCCAATAACATAAAAACACTCCCTCTGTACAAGGACACATTTAAAGCTGTCCCGTCAAGGTTTGCTGGTACCAATTTTACTCATTTCTTCAATGGGTCTATGATTTATTCAAACTGGTCCAGTATCTCTTGAGATATTTTTATTGGACCACATTAAACACGGCAGTAAGAGACACAACACGTGTACATTAGTGTAATGTGCGTTAACGCACGTGTTTACGTGTGTGCAGCACGCACGTGTTTACGTGTGTGCAGCACGCGATCAGAAGCGTGTTTCAGTGCACACAAGGTTATACAGACAGTGACCCTGGATCCTAACCTCATGACAATCAATACAATGTAGATCCAAATCATTGCGTCGGAGGTTACTTAACGTTCCTACATTGATCATGATTCGTATGTATCTCTTCATGTTTATATTCCACCCGTTTGCTTTTCTGCTTATGGCTCTTAACTTCTGCATTACTTTTCTACCTATTGAGACTAGTCTATTTGGGAACATACCATAGATAGACAGTGACTTTTAAAAAAAAGCTTAACGTTAAGGCCGGGCAATTTTACAATGAAGTGGGTTCCACCAAATGCGAATTTCTGTCCTGGTCAAAACAGTCTAAATTTAATCATGCGCGGACTAGGGCTTTTACCCGAAGAGGAATACCAGCGACACGTAAAGCTGATGTTCCAAAATGTCAGCTATCCGGATAACTGACAAGATGTACAAGACCATAACTTAAATAATGAGATTTCATATGTTGCAATATGTTTCACTTTTTTAACTATTTATCTTCTAAGCAAACAAACTAAAGGGTTTAAGGGTAACCTTAAACAGGTTACTCAACACCCTAGCAGCATGATGTCTTAATCCCCTAGCTTAATTCCTTTAGCAAACAAACATAGACACCAGTTAATAAACTGTCTGTGCTGTTTGCCCAATTTTTAGACTGTTTCACTATAAATTTCAATTTGTTCAGCTATTCAGCTAAAAAGAATATCTGAATAGCTGACATTCCAAAATTGTTTTTCAGCTATTCGAATAGCTGACCATCGGGTAAAAGCCCTAGTGCGGGCACCGTTATGTTTACAGGTCAGGATCGTTATCTCAAGTTAAAAGACATTTTTTTTAAATCTGGAGCAAAACCCATTTAAGTAGAGTGTTTGTTTTGCAGATTTTCCTGCAGTGTATCAGTCTGACGGGGCATTGCACAGAATTAGCCGAGGCGTCCCGGGTGAGGTATCAGACCAGTGCAAACTTCAGCACCAGCACTCACACCCACTAATTGCCGGCGCTTATCTCTGCTCCGGACAGCTGGTCGCATTACGACTGTCTTGGGGTCCGAGGCTATTTCTTTATCCGTCTCTACGTGTCTCTTTACGGCCGCAGAACACGGGTTACAAGTCTAAACGTGTACACGGTCTTGCCACTTTGTTGAGCCGAATGCCCAATGGAAGGCATTGCGGCTCTCTGTATCGACGAAAAGTTTCTGCAGCTTTCTTGACAGCCATTACAGTACGTGAAAGTGTGCGTGACTATATCAATACGGTATGATTCTTCGTGCACCGTTCCAACCAATCACTCGTTCTCGTTGCAAAGACCTAGTTTGCTGTGTTGGGGTACAGTAACATGGCTTAACCACATCCCATTGACGTTGATCGAACACAACCTGGGTTCTTTCCTGGATGGGTGATTCCACAATGGAAGGTAACCATTCAAGAGGACTGAACATGTGCGAAATCCAAAATAGAAGCACCAGTGACTTCAAAGCGATTGCGTACTGGTCCATGAATTAAAACAGATAAATAGAATAGATAAATTAAATAGATTAAAAGATTTAGACATAAAACATAACGCAAGTCAGAGCTAGGAGTGAAAATGTTTTGCTCGTGTAGCCCCTATGAAAAGTCACTGAGTTACATGATACGCGCTGTAGAAATCCGTTGTGTGTGAAACAATACGACTACCGCTGTTCACC
This sequence comes from Haplosyllis anthogorgicola, assembly GCA_038406195.1. Classification (NCBI taxonomy): domain Eukaryota; kingdom Metazoa; phylum Annelida; class Polychaeta; order Phyllodocida; family Syllidae; genus Haplosyllis; species Haplosyllis anthogorgicola. The sequence goes on from JBCAUI010113431.1 coordinate 13,070, forward strand.
CTTGTAAGCTGATCGTCCTGTCGTAGCTACACGATACACGTGTTTGTAAACACGATTATCTGGTAACAGGTGACGTCACAGCGAGAACTGTTTGCCGTTTCTCAGTCCGAGAAAAGCATAATTCACGAATTTTCGGAACATGCCCAATAACCAAGCATCTATTTAAATCTATTTGAATCAACATGCAGATGGGTATTGCGTTGGAGGCTGAAAGAAAAGAGGATTTGCCCTGTACAAGAAGGCAGACCTGTACACTATCCTCTAATTTAATCTGGGAGGAGGTGGCGCTCCCTGATGAAAAGGGAATGAAACAGCAGGAAAAAAGTGAAAATTTTCAAAGCGCACCTGAAGTTGTCTAACATTCTTTGTAACTCTTCCCCTGTAGATCTGTGTTTTGTCAAACCTATGTATGAGTTTCGTGTTTATGACTGTGTTATACTGAACATAATAATCATGAGCTGCTTGTTTCTGCTTGTAGGTAAGTCACCGTCATAGTGTCATCGTCATGTACAATAGAGAATCAGTCACATCATGGTCCGTGAGTACCATTATATTTTCACATAGTGATCAACTCATAAGAACAAAACATTCTTTTTTTTAGGAACAAAGACGTTTCATGTCACGGCATTTTTACCCGTTATTTGTAACATAGCGACTTTTGTGGTACTACGAGAACACTACAAACCGGTTCAATTGATTTCATCACCTAAGTATCTCATGTTTTGGAGACATTATTTCTATTCGAACATGAACGTCAAAATAAGTTATACTCTTTAGTCGTCTGCATTTGACAACGTACGTTCACTTTATGCCGAATGAAAAGGACTGAAACTCTGAAAGAATTAGACTGTGAGACATTGGTTAAGACTTTGTAAGACGAGTGGGAAACATTGTTAAATCAAGTGGCAAATAAGTGTTTAAACATTGCTGCATATTTAAACACAGCATCTCTGAGGCACAAAGCAATATTCTCCAAAAGACCCTCACACATCCCTCTCAGGCATTTCTGCCTCCGCCTCACATACATGAAGGGACTATTTTCTGTGTGACTGGACCTGATTACTGCCCCTCTATGTGAGACAACAGTTGAGTTCCTTTGAAGTAACCGACAGATCAATAGTAAAATCCATATGCTGATTCCCGGTCCTGTGAAGTGTGTTCATCAGCCAGGAAAACACAAGAAAAGGCTGTTGGAGGCCCTGTGAGGGTGTACTCAGTAATCTGTTTGACGGGAAATTACCGTCTACGCACACAGTCCTCACGACAAGAGGTTACTGCCTCCAGTACAGGAAATTTGCGCTGTGTAAATTTGCGTAGTTCTTGTCATTGCAAGAAATTTGCATCTCATTTAGCCCGAGTTACTGGGAGAAACGTTATGTTCTGCGCATGACCGATTGTTGACTGGACAAGTGACCTTGTACTGATCCTGCGGTTTAAACTCAAAACAGGATTTCCCGAACTGTCCTACGTCTGTGTCTGTGGACTCAGTGCTGATGGTGTCAGATACGAACAGGCAATGCAAAGCTTTGTTCTGTGCTCCAACAATACTTCACTTGGCTTTTTGCATGTCTTGCAGCACTTCTGATCTTCCACGCTGTTGCCTATGTTTAAACGGCCCTCACGCTCGTCATAAAACGTCTCTATTTTAGGACGAAAATAAGTGCAGCTTGTACTGCATAAAATCAATCCTTTAATCAAAGTAAAATGAGGAAAGTCATATCAATTTATTTAGGAGTTAAATTGAGACTGTCAGCTCAATACAAGAAGGGGGTCCAGCCCTTGCGGAAGGGAGGGATCCATGAAAAGGTTGGGTGTAGAGAATTTTTGCTCTGGTTAGAACATTTTGTTCTTATTACTGCATGGAGTGCCTGAAGCCTTCAAATAAGTTGTTTTATTTGTCAGTGAATTGTCCTTGGTATTAGTCTTACAAAAAAGTGTTCATTACATATGGAACATTGGTGCACGAAGACTGAACAGAAAATTAAGATTCTATTGTAAAATTCTAAAATTCCAAGCGATAGAACAATAGTATTAAACGTTGTAATTTTATCCGCAAATATGGAATTTAATTTGTTCTCAAACGTACGGAAATTAGTAACAATTTCAGAAGCTGATAGTTTAAGATGACGTTTAAAGGAAATTTACACCATATTAGTACAGCGGGGTCTGTTTTGGGCGAACTACCAAGTGTGCAAGGCAATCATTACGTGGAATGCAGTCTGTACGCCCAAAAGAGACCTCGGTCAAATATTTTTGGATGTCATTCTAACAATGTCCTCTTTTTTGTTTGATCAAACTTTACATAACAACAATGGAAACATACTAAAACACACAAACATTTGAAAAGTGAATCAAATCAACATAAAAATGTAAAAATTAAGAATTAAATATGTAATCATATCTTCAGTTTATGAGTAAATGTTAACGGTAATACATTATGATTTGGAAAATGTCCAAAAATATTTGCCCAAAACAGACCTTTTTGCCTGCACAGTACAAATTGTTTTGTTCACCGTTTGGGAATGACAGTCTGCTTGTGCAAAAGAGTACCAAATACTAAGAAAAAACATCGGTGCTTCAGAAAAAGTACGGGGATGACAGTGTGTACGGGTAAAAGGGTGTCCGTGCAAAAAAGACCCTGCTGTATATTCATTTTGGGAGAGCGGGACTTGTGCATGTGTGTACAAACACATGTTACGACGTTCAGATGAACGCTTTGTTATTGAATATAAGATGAAATTTAAAATTGATCCCCCTTAATGAGAAAACCTAAATCTACGTCGGTTGAGTATTTTGCACACTGATTTTAATGCAATTTCCCAAAGTATTTGATATAAGTGTTTTTTTATTTGTTTAGATTGCGTTACCCGCCGCACTCTGAAATCGGAATTTGGAAAAATAAAAAAATCTTCTTTCGCATTTAAACATGTAATGCACGGCAAAATATTGTTGCCTTAGAGTCGTCAGAAGTCGATTATTTATATTTATGAATATTTGGCTTTTTAACGGCCAAGTTCATTTGTTTGATGGCCACACTTTGAAAATCCTGCCAGTACAAGGTAATCCAAATGATTGAAATTATATATGCCCTGAATTTACCCTGTTGCCTAAATACAGAAGAGACGGGGGTTTCTGGTCGATTGGATTCTAGAGATGTTCTTAAACTTGCTAATCATAAAGCATAGAGCTATGTGGAATCTGGATAAACAGACAGTCGCCTGAAAGCAGTTGACATTCGGCCTTCGTATATCGTAAAAAATGGGCAGTTCCCTAGTCTGTAGATGTTCTTGTACTCAGTCAGTACCAGTAGAAATGCATGTACACCCGGTAAAAATGAAAGAAGTCTTTCGGCTTTATGAAGACATCAAGCCCAGCGCTTTACAGAAACGACGGACGGACACACAGACTGAACGACAAAACAAACCCAAAACGGCAAAAAGGTAATCGGGCACTGAAATGAAAGAAATGTGAATGATCTGGCGCTTTTGCACAAGTATTCAGTACTGCGTTCAGAATACCTGACCCTGCACAACAAGTGCTGCTTTGCTTTATAGCTGATAATGTTCTGCTCAGTCTATATCCAATCTTGTCCGCCATATTTGTCTGTGCTATTGAAATGGCTGGCTTGTGGATGCACCAGTCACCATTGCTATGGAACCTGTGTTTTACGTGATCCAAGGGACCGAGGTTTACCTCACGTAAATGACAAGTTCCCGTAAAACAGAGGTCTGATAAAGCAAACAACCACAATGGTTCCTAACACATGCACGTTAAATGGAGGTTTCACGTCAAATAGAGGCACGTAAAACACAGGTTCTACGTAGACATTCTAAACATTAGAGTGGTGTAAATTTACGACTACCGGTATTTCTTTTGTACGAAGAATTCTGAAACCTTTAAAATTTCAAGAATACTAGACTATATACAGGATAATTTACGGACAATGTACAGTAGAATACACTCCTCCCCGGATATATCGATATCGCTTATATCGATATCCCGCTTATAACGATACAATCTCTTGCAGTCACTCAAATTAAAATATGTAGATATTTGTTCCGCTTATATCGATATCCTGCTTATATCGATGCCATTTTTCCACACCAAAAATATCGATATATCCGGGGACGAGTGTACTTGGATGACTTTCTCTTCATAGCATTACTGCAGCAAATCTGCAACAACCTGGTCCAAGGTTTTTTGGAGATATCGGAGGAAGTTAATTTTCCAGTCTCAATGGATAAAACTTTCTGGGCAACCCAAATGATTGTCTTCCTGGGAATGTTGCTTGATTTAGTGAATCACACAATCTCAATACCAATTGAAAAAATTGAGAAAGCAAAAGATTTGATACGTCAAGTCTTGACAGCCAACAAAAGGAGGTCACTGTATTAACACTACAAAGGCTCACTGGAACGTTGAATTTTCTTTCACGAGCAGTAGTTCCCGGCAGAGCTTTCACGAGAAGAATGTATGCTAAATATGCCAACCTAAAACAACATCACCATGTAAGAGTGGATAAGGAGCTCAGGTCTGATTGTAGAATGTGGTTAAAATTCCTTAATGATGACCGAGCTCTGTGCAGACCATTCATGGATTTTAGCAAATCCCTAATAGCTGAGGAACTTAGGTTCTTTACGGATGCTTCGGGGAATGCCGACTATGGCATTGGTTGCATTAATAGTGACAATTGGACATATGGTAAATGGGAAAGAAATTTCATATCAACCTTCAAGCCGAGCATCGAGTTCTTAGAATTGTTAGCACTAACAGTAGGACTGCAACTGTGGATCGAACAATTTCAAAACAGAAGAATTATCATTTTCTGTGATAACATGTCAGTGGTAGTGATGGTCAATAGCTCTTCAGCAAAATGCCAACACTGTATGAAATTAATCAGGCTGATTACACTATTAAGCCTGAATTTTAATGTACGGGTATTCGCTTGCCATATTCCAGGCAAAAAGAACATTTTGGCTGATGCTCTTTCAAGGATGGACCTTGACAGGTTCTGGTGGAATGCACCACCAACCATGAAACCAGACCAAACACCACTCCCAGAAAATCTCTGGCCTCCCAGTAAGATTTTCGGAGATTGGGAAGATGCGTATAATTTTTGTAATTGACGTTTTTGTAGGGGTAACAAAAAGAGGAAAAAGAAAAAAGACACTAAGCATTAGTTCATATTCCCCAGCCTCACGGATCTCAACCAATGATTTGAAGATTGAAATTGAAATGATGATACAGAATAAAAATGCTGAAATAATGAAGCGAACCTATTACAGTGCTTGGAAACAATTTAACGGTTTCTTAATGCATTTGGACGAACTGCCGGAGACATGGGAATATAGATATTCCTTGTTCATGGGATTTTTAGCAAAAGAAGGAAGATACTCAGGTACAGTAGCTTCATACAGTTCTGCAATCAAATCAATATTGGCAGATGAAGGGATTAAATTAAATGTTGACACATTGCTAATAAGCTCGTTAACTCAGGCTTGCAGATTGCACAATGATAGAGTGCAAACAAGACTGTCAATTGGAGAGGAAATCCTAAAGTCTTTAATTGACCACCTCTACGATGAACTCTTATGCAAGAGTAACGAACTGTACTTATTTAATCTGTATAGTGCAATGTTCATGTCGGCATATTATGGTTTGTTACGAGTCAGTGAGATAACAGCAG
>JBCAUI010113542.1:0-18754 GCA_038406195.1 Haplosyllis anthogorgicola
TAAACAAGTGCAAGCAATGGTCTTACATGTATAGATGGTTACCCAGTTCTATGACCATTGTCCAGTAGCCTTTTGGCTGGCTGGTAACTTTTAATGTTGACATTTAAAAGATCGAACATATCTTATCTGTATTGCTGATAGAGCACTCATTCGTCTTAACCCTGTGTTCGATCAAATACTATACAAATCTAATGTAAATATCGGGAAAGTGTTCGAACCTTCATAATCGTTTAAAACATGTACAATGCCATCGCAAATATTACAACAGTATTGAGCAAAGCTCTCGATTCAAGAAATCATTTTCAATTCTCTTTTCTGAAAGGCTTCGTGGAATAGAAATCTATCAAATAGAAACGAAGATGATTTCTGCCTTTGACGTTATATTCCAGAATATTTTGACAGATCATTCTTTTGATACAATAAATCTGTACATAACTCATAAACCAAATATAGTCAAACGGACATAAATAATTCGCACTTTGATGTGGATATCAAACCATTTACAACTTATTTTAGCTTCCACATTTCGTTTCAATACTTAAAAATTTTCAATCGAAATTTCTCGACACAAAGAAACTTTCAATACGTTTAACTCTTCTGTTTGAAAAGAATCGACTATGAGTCAGGTGATTAACAGGAGATATTTATTTTGTGGACCATATATTTGTATTGTAATCCGTATTGCCCCGTTCCTTGGTTGTAGCTAAATGTAATGAGTATGTATTTCTGTTAATTTACATTCCACAGTAAAGTGTCCAAAGTAAACGTTTTTTTTATGCACGAAAAGATGTTATTATCATCAGTGTACGTTTATAATATACGGATGCGTTTTAATTTCCATTTAGATCATATCTGTTTCACGTTGATAACAAAAGTCACTTAAAGAGCACCAGTATGTCTGTTTACATGTTATTCTATGATTTGCATAAAGGGCACATGTGGACACAAGACATTTGTCAGATGACAAAAAATTACTTACCCTATTTTCAATAAAAGTTTTCACCTTGGTTTTCGTTGTGTTCATAGTAGAGCATGTAATTGCCCTTTTCTAAATGATCCCAAATGATTGCCTTGAGATACAGTGGGATGCAAATAAGTGTAGATACTTACGGACTGATGTTCTTTCGGTCAAATTCTCATCACCCGTTATCAAATTAAAACAATTTTATCACACATGACAATAATTTATAAAATGCAGGGACAAACTTGCATTTACAACACAGATGTATTAACATTATTGACCCTCATGCCAGAATGTATTGGAGGAAATCTAGGTTTGTGTTCTGGGTCGCCATTGCAAAAAAAGGTGACCAGGACCCTCCCCCCGCCTCTGGAATGGGGAAAATGCATTTCTGGGCATTTCAGACAATTCTGTGAAAAGGGTGACTAAGACCTCCCCCTCCCCTGGACTGGGGAAAATGCATTTCTGGCCATTACAGACAATTCTCTAAATACGGCATGAGGGTCAGTGATCCATCAGGTCACATCTCTCTCGTTAAAACTTTAGGCTACAGATCAATTCGATGGCTTTAAGATCGGAAGGTTACTTTGACAGTCAAGGTCATTTGAACTCTAGAATGTTGGTAATTTGCAATTAACTCAACACTACATACCTCAAAATGTACAAGTGATACTCACTGTGACGTTTGTTTGTGTGTCGGACTTGGGGTTATCTACCAAAATTTTCACAGCACGTTTCAAATTAAACTTATTCAAATAAGTTGTTGTAAGTTTCAAATATTCACTTCTTCGAAAATGTGAAATGATGACAACTTGTTTGTCCGTGAATTCACATACACTCACGTTTTTAAAAAATTATGTCAGAATTAGTTCAATTCCCTTAACTTTACTGTTTGGCAAGGAATGGCAGCAACCATGATGTAGGTCATGGTCTAATGATTTTCCATATGTAAGTGACACATTTGGCATATCGTGTACCTTGTTAGTAAAGTGATCTCATTTGTTTTAAATAACAACTGTAGGAAGATAAAAAGACTAAATTATAACATGAATTGGTTTTGTTTACTGGCGGCTTGCTTGGGTAAATGTTTTTTTTTTTTCGTTTTAAGTGGATTGGAAGATAGTAGACTTTTTCTCTCCCCTTCCAGTTTTAGAGTGAAAAATATCTCCACTCTGGGAATTTTTAAATGTCGGATTACACTTTTTGACCAAAGAAAACCATGGTGGATGTTATATCCTCAACTAATATGTGTGTTAACTGTGCAAAGGGGTCTCTTACGAAAGTTGTGACGTGGAGGTTGCTTGTAGATGAGGTTTGTGATGAGAAGACGAACTGAAGGCAAGAGGCATTATGTGGTTGGAAATCAGAGGTGGTCGTAGAATAAATGACGACAGGATTTACTGTACATACCAGAGAGTATCATACACTGAAAAATAAACGAGTTCGAATCCAAACAAATCTGCATTCTGGAAAGTTTATGTTTACATGTGTGTGAATACTTTGTGTTGTTTATGTAGCATCATATCAACAAACATGAAATCCACAGCTACACTTTGGCAGGTTGGGGATTTGAGGAAACCTTGAGGGCGGGTCAATTGGGGTATCCCCCGGGTCCCGTGGGCTTGGATCCAGTATGACTTAGAAGAATAAATGTACACAGGACAGGACTTTCGTTCCTGCTTTCGGTTTGGCAGTCCGCGCACAAAACACAACTCTGTGCAGTGGCTCGTTGCGGGATGATTCACTAAAAAACGACCAAAAATGATATGTTTTTCAAGCAAATAAAATCAACAGTGCTATATCGATATGTTTAAAGATTTTTCACACTTTTTGCCACACATTTGAACATTTCTGAATTAAAGTTATATAGTTATATATTTTTAAACCATATAAAATCAAAAGTGCTATATTGAGATCTTCTGAGATAGATGAAACGTTAAAGGAAAATGTAATCCCCTAATATTATGTTAGATTTTATCGGGAAAAAGTGACTTGACTGCTAGTTAGCCTACTTGATAAATACTAAATCACATTTATCAACTTGGGCATTAATACATGTTACTAAAATCTATTAGGCCACTGGTACCATCTGTTTGGTTCTAATGTGACTCCTCCCTGAGTTTTGAAATACCGATTCCGTGTTTACGCACGTGCCTGCTATGAATAGTTTAGTAGACAATGGAGTTTAATTACAGTGCCAAGATTGCACTTTTACGGGTCATTACTATTGTTGAGTTGACCTTTGTTTATCATGATTGAATACCCACTAAACTGATCGGCATGCCTACCATTTTTCCAGTAAAACAACCATGTTTAACGAATATACAGTCATCGTATTTATTTCCTGTATTGTACAGAGCCGGAAAAGCCCTGTACTTTAGTAATACACAGAAATTAACATTTCTTCCCTTTCTTACCTTTTGCCTTTCAAAGGTGAGCGACACACACTGATTGCGGTGGATCCAGACGTATCGGTTGCTACAGCAGGCCCAACTGACATCCCATCTTCCACATGTTGGTAACAAACATCCAGAATGGAAATTTAGAATCCAGAGATGTCCTCCAGCCTTATGCCGGACCAAGACCTCCGTTTGGAGAACATATTTACTACTTCTTGTTGTACAAACAGGAGACTCAACAGATTTCACTTTTAATCTTACCGATGTTTAAGAGGATTACATTGGATCTGACTCATGTTACAGGTAATTTTCACGAAGCTAAAATAATTGCCTGCTAAGAACAAAAAAAACCCAAAAAAAAACAATGGGAAATAAGAAAAAAAGGGAAATGAGAATGAAGGAGAAAAAATCAAGGGATGTTATATCTGAACCTATGCTAATTAAAATAATGCTTACATGAAGAGAAAATAATTCAGATTCAATGAACGTTAACAAAAATAATAGTGCTGGAAGAGATCCGTATAAACTTGAATCTTCAAAAAGATTTTTCAAGGTTTATATCCCCTCTCCTAGTCAAGTTAACAGAATGTGTCCATGTGCTTATTTTACACGCGGTATAATTTACATTTTATTCTGCATAACATGTGAAATTTAAGTAACATGTTTTATACCTTAGATTTCTAATTACGTTAAGAAAAAATGTTACCAGATCCCTCATGTTTAAATGTTGATTGCAAATACATCCAGTTCACTATTTCAGATGCCTATTTGATATCAGTGGTTTCGTAACTGATAAAAATCTACAATTGGTCGGAGCGACTTGGATGAAGGTTGCTCATGATAGCTACGTGGATTACTCTTACATACAAAGCGGTCGCAATGCAACTGATTACTGCTCTGATGTCGAGGGATGGGAATATGGCAAAACGTATGGAGCTTGCAACTTGATGTACCAAATATCTGTCCTAGTGTGTTCATGGGCCATCAAATTCAATCCAATTCGGCAGCCAAAATACTGTATCGTTCCTTTAACCTTTATGGGATAGCAAAAATATTGTGCTTATTTTTATGACTGTTAATTTTACCATCTAAGCATCAATAAGTGTATTTACCAGGCAAATAGGTACATATTAAAATGTCATTAGATTGACCTCCTGCTGTTCCTGAGTGTATGGAAATGCTACAGCACCAGACACAGACACTAATTAATTAATCTTGTTATCATCAGGAATATCCAGATAATAAAGTAATTTTGGGTTTGCCTGGTACATCGGTTATTGGGCAGCAAAGCTGCCCAATAACCTGTACTTAACGTTCAGCATGTAAGCAAAACCTTTAGCGGTATATTTTGGTTAATGAAGGTTTTTCCAAATTATTTTTGTCAACCAAATTAGACAGGTTTGCCTAATTTGGCTTATGTATGCATACTACTTATAATATCATTATTAATATTAGTAACTTTGAAGATTATTAATTTTAGGTTTCATTACTAAATTAAGTACAGTTTGAAATAATTAATATTAGTTCTATCTTAAAAATAGTATTCACTTTGCTGCAGAATTTGCCTAATTTGCCTAGGCTTGGGGAATACTTAGGAAAAACCTCAAATCTCTACATTTAAATACACAATTTGGTACAGTTTTCCACTGACAAAATACTTGTAGAGGCGTAAATTTAAGTGAAAATTGAAATCAGTAATCTAAGAAAAGATACACATATTTTCTCTAACCCTTTGCTGGTCATAGCCTCTGAAAATTGGGCAGTTTATTTTTTTAGAAAAATCAGATTCGTCTTTGAATCCATGTCCCGACTCCCCGAATTTGCAGCCAGTCACATTCTACTATGACTTTTAGTCATCTGTTATTGCCTATTCTTTAAATGTATGGCAGCCTCTACTGCCGGCCTTCTGCTGGTGACAAAACCATTTGTATGCATGGCAAATTAAAATTAAGAAAGTTATGGCCATTTAAGTGTTCAAAGGCCTGTGAGTACACTATACTACCTTATGAGCAGTTAAGGGTTAACTTAATAACTTGAATAATTAAAACTTTTAACAGTTTTTCAACTTCAAATAGTGAACCGTACGTACACTAGTAACTTCGTTGAAAATGTTTAAATGTCATTAATAGTGTTTTGAAGTGTACTGGTTGTTGAATTAACGAGTGAGTCGAGGTTTTTACTAAATCAGTTTTTACCTAATTAGCCTAATTGAATATGTCTGGTTTGAAAACAAATTTTAGCAAAGATAGTAAAACTAAAAATTGTAAGTTTACTATCTTTAGTGTATATTGATACTTATTTTAGTAAGAACTCTGAAAAACTACAATTGGTAAAATTACAAAAATTTGAATGTTTACTATCAATTGAGGCTATACTGTCCACAAAATTAGGTGAATTAGGCTAATTAGGCAAATAAAATTGAATTAGTAAAACCTCGAGTGACTGCTCTAATTCCTGTAGCCGTGGCTGTCACAGATGGGGCGAACCGAAAGCATAGAAGAGTTAAATGTGTGAGCACACTTTTCACAACAACAGCTGTTTTCACTGGCAATAAATCTTAAAATCAAAACTAGTAATTCTCAACGAAACAAAAAATCTTAAAGGCGACAACAATCGATTATGTATAGATTTTCAAATTGAACACCGAAGTCCACTAACATGGGTAAAACTAACCAACAACAGATCATTGACGCCATTTATTTATTGAAGTTAACCGAGCTTTCTCGTGTTAATTGTTTCGGATATCCGAACACAGAACCCATTGCAGGAAATTTCTCTCAATAACTTAAACGGATGGGGCTAGCGGTCTCAGTCTAGTCTAGAAAAATCGAGATGTCTGAATACTTTTCTGGACAATTTTATATTTGACAATGAAAATATAATCTAAATAAACAAGGTATCAACCAAAGAAGATTTGGATGTAAAGGAATGAGGTCTAGTTATTTATCAGTATGCAACTGTCACAGTTGTGATACCACGAGTTGCCACCAACGTTTATGTGCGAACAAATTAAGTACTTTGCTATGAAATGAAATAAATTCTGTAAATGATAATTACTTTGTATGCAATAATTTTTGTAAATTAAATGATTTATTTTATCTAGATGTCTGTGTGTGCATCTGTCAGATATGTAGATAGCTATTCACTGAGATACTAGTTCTAAGCTTCTTACGGTAACTCAAGCTTTTGGCTTAGCATCAAACACAAAGTACATTCATATTGAGCTAATTTCCTGTAATACAGTTGAATACATAATGATTAAATACTAATCAACTACATTTGCACGGAGATTACCATCTTGCTTCTGAACCTTCTGTAGAAGAGATTCGCCTCTGTTGGGTCATTCGCTTCACAGCCCAGCTGATCTTTCAGGCCTACAATAAACATCCCACACTAAATATACAAAGATAGTCGCCTCACCTGTAAGGAATGATGGGCAGGTATGAATTTAAATTCTTCTTTTTACATGTGGTCAGTAGGACATCTATCTTTGATTGTTGACACCAACCACTTTTCGAATCGGGCATCAAAAGGTTTAATATTCTACTTTTCTTGTGTTTCCAATGTTTCTTCTTCTGAAATACCGGTAAACATGAAAAAACCCATGATGATTGTATTTCAAATAACCCTAAAAATAACCCTTTATGAGAATTGAGCACACTTCTCGCAACAATAGTTGTTTGACAGCGTGTCTCAGATCTGTCCATCATCACACACATTGACCAGCAGCAGTTATTGAACTTTATGTAGAACACTAAATATATCCTGTGGGTGACCTTATATTACCTGGATCGATTCGTTTCCTGCATTCAGTCAGTCTCTTTATTCGCTTTTGCTTCGTAGATTGTGGATTGTACGACATTGGTGACTTTGAAACAGCAAGAAAAGAAGCCATTTCGGTTTTGCACAACCAAATATATCAGCTTGAGCATCCTATTCTACCTGCGATATTGATTGAACAAGGTACAGTATTCACTGTGGTAGCAAATATGTGCTTCTCGGTTGATCATTGTGTATTCGGTCATAGTTTCAATGGTTGTTACTTGCATTTATTGGTGCACAGAGAAAGAATGTAGGTCATTTTTAAAACAACAGAGTATCACTCTGATCGGTTGTGAAAACAAACACCAACCTAAAAGTTTAAGTTCGGGGTTTTATGCACTGTTTTATGCACGGGGTTTGTGCACTATTAGTCACGGATTCAGTTACAACACAGTTTTTCATCATTCGAATTAAGACGCTTTAAAATATTTTCCTTATTCAACGCAGACATGTGCCTTAAATATCTCAAGATTAATTGAATCATTGCACTGAAGCTGTGTACTGCAGCTGCGAAGTCGTTGAACTTACAAAAAGAGCCCTGGAGGAAACTGGAGCTGGAGAAAGCAAATTAATAACCTGGGAACTAAAGAAGAGAACGGGATACAAATTTGACCGTGAATTATGATCAGAAAATCTCAACTATTATCATACTACATATGCATATGACCATCTATTTGGCTAAGACCATCTCAGGAAATTGCCACAGTTCGGGGACAGAGAGAATTTAACATTATGTTTTTTCTGCGTGTGCACGAGTCCTCTTTGTACCAAAGAAGTTTCGGGACGTTATTCCCTCAAATGTTTTTCCAAATTGTGTACAGTACACGGAACTCGTATCAGGAGTTTAACACAGCACCTTATGGGAGCTGCCTTTTTTTCCCTTATGTACACCATTTATACGAATTTTGTGTAATGGTCCCTCATTCATTGCGCTGTATTGGTTAAACGTTGCTTCGCAGTGGGACACATGCAGCATTATGGCTTACCGCCACTTTTGGTTTCTTTATTCCGGACTCACCTTCAAATCAGTGTGTAACATGCAACACTTGCTCTATGGTGTGTAACTAATAGAATTTGGTGACTTTCTTTCAATCTTTACGTTTGGTACATGTATATGTCTTACAATCTATCATGAAATTGAAAGCATTTGTTCACAAAAAGGCATCATAAGATGAAGCATCCTTTTTTGTGTATTATGGAACAATCCTTAGCGGGATCATTCTAATATTGTGAAAGGACAATGACACCTAAGAGTGGGGGAGCCTGAAGTATTGCAGTTTTTCCTATCTGCTATTGTCCCGATTTCTACTAGATATGCTTACGTATAAATATTCCACATGGGGATGGACAGGCAGACCATAAATGGATTACTAGGTTATCGTTCTGCAGATACAAGCTGCTCTAATATTAATCCCTTTACTACAATGATGTGCTTGTGCAGCTTATTAACAGGTAGATATTAAGAGACGATGTCGTCAATCCTTAGCATTATAGTCGCTCGGCTAAACCTTGCAGTATTGGTTTCGTCCGGGAAATCTAAGGTATATTTTACGCACGGCTTCTTAAATATTCTTTTAAACCTGATGTGTGACAGGTTTCAGAAGTACAGACGGTAGTGCTACATGTACCCTCAACAAAAATTCACTAAATGTAAGAACAAACGTTGCTAACACAAATTATTTTGTCACGCTGTGCCAGGATAGGGAGCGCGCAGTCTCAGGAGCGCGTATCGTTCCCCGGCCATGGCTCAGGGGCACACACCACTAAAGTAGAGGTGGGGTCATCGGCCTAAAGCTGGCATCGATCATCAAACCACTAAAATTGATCGATTATCCAATTCATCATCAGATTTAGTTCATATGGTAAAACTATACAAATATGTGAAGAATTGCCCCCCCCCAAAATTGTTACACCACATTTAAAGGAACTCATACTAATTTTACATTGCATCCTTGATGTTTCCATTGAATCAATAGTGTAGATTTCCAGTATGTTTTACTTCCATTTGCAAATCTTAATGAAGACAAAAATTATTCACTGAATTCATTCTAAAACAAGAATGCCTTCCAATCAAAGGCCAAACTGCCTGCTTCACAAATAGTCATTAGCTTTGACCTTCAAATGACCTTGACCTATATTTTGACCTTGGCCCCATTTACTTGTCTCAAACATCATAACATGTAATATAAGCAGACAACACTAAAAATTTGGACACTTTTTATTGCTGTAACTTTGAACTTGACCCAATGACCTTGATACTCAAACTTGACCTAGATATAATGAAGATGTACCACCATACCAAAAATGAAGTTTCTAGGTCAAACAGTTCAAGCCCGGACAGACAGACACACACACAGACACACAGACACACATACACACACAGACACAGACACGACTGAAAACATAACCTTCCCGCATACGCGGGCGGTAACAAGTTAAGTTAATTAGGTCAAAGTTTGCAATAAAATACAATTACCTTGGAAGGAGTGATTAACACTTAGTGACAAACCATCTGGATTCAGAAAGACTCCTATTGTGGGTGGTTACCTTGAGAAGTAAATTTAACAAACTACTTGGCTAAATATTTTGGAACAAGCCTCATGAAAATATTCTGGAGCAGCTTACTTGCATGTTAAATAGAGAAGACATTGTACTTTGCTATCCTAAAATCCAAAATCTTATGTTTCTAGTATGAAGTATCAATAAACGAATGAATAATTTCAATGTAAATGCAATATGTCTCACTACTTCCTCAATTCAAAAAAAATTGTATAGATGTAATTTATGTAAACCAATTTATTTAATGTTCCATACACCCCTCACAACATACATCCAGCGTCCCTGCAGACAAAATAGTGCAATCATAAAACACCAGTTTTCGACCCTTTAATCTTTATTTTGTTCATGTTATCATAATGCAAATATGACCCTTGAATTGCTAGTCATGAGGGTCCAGCCTGGTGCAAATATTGCCACTAAATTGTCCAAACTGTATCCTTGTTGAAATACATAAAAAGAGGTGCACATTTACTAAAACAGATAAAGTTCGAATTAGGCACATCAATGAGGGTACAAATTAGTCATCATTTGTTCAATTAACTGATACAAAGGGTGGATGGCGGTTATCATACAGATAAATATGTATCATATCTGTGATAAATTACTCGTGAATATGTTATTAATGTAACAATCCGGCTAAAGTGGATCATATAATGATCATGATGTTTTTATTAATTACCACCACTGCCTGGGATTGCACTTCTAAAATGGATGTAAAATAATTCGAAATGATAATTTGGTCTTTTTATAACATACATTACATCTAAATGTTTAAAAGCAGTGCCATTAAATACAAAATGGTTCTATTCCTCGGTCCGTGCTTTTTTATTGTGACCAAAAAATTTTCGATTTGACTACCACTCAGGACATATGCGGTGTTAATTCATTTATCTATATTTTATAAATAGATGTAAATGCGTTGATTTTAATATGTATTTATTTATTAAATTTACCTTTTTGTTCAAAATCAATAATATATGTTAATAAGATAATGATAACTTACACATATGTATAATTTCTCTAGTTAGATACTAGAAACAATTTCGAAAAATCTAGATTGAAAGACTAAAAATACACTTGTGACATTGAATTGCACTCATTTAACATCCCACCTTTGGAGTGTTGATGAGAGACACACATCAACTTGAACAAAACAACTTAAATATTGGAGCTTCTTTCAAAGTTTATCCATTTACATTTAGTTCAATCAGATTTGACTTGTTTGTGAGTTTGTATCAATCAGCATTGCGTGTCAACTACACTGATCCAGATGAATTAAAGAAAGGTGTCCGTGACATGCAAAACTATATCAACTTTTGTCTGAACTACATTGACATTAAGGTAATCAATATGTATATAGTGACACATAAAAAAAGTAATTTGATAGATTTGCACCGAGAAGGTGCCAGTATTTATGTGTGGATTAAAAGTATCATGACAGAAATGAAAATGAAAATTACATCAAATCACCTTTTGTCACGCACCGATAGTCGTAGTTCCTAAAAGACTACGAGCGTATGAAGCCTTTTTAGTATGAGGTCTATATATCTTTTTGAGTTATGACCATTGTGACTTATTGAATTTACAACAGTGTAAATCTTAAAGCAAGCTTAACTGTGAACTTAAAAACTTTCTTGGGTAAATAATATCATACTGACTAGAATGTAAAAATAAATCTATCATAAAGAAACTCTCAATTTTAAAAGGTCAGAGAGAGGAAAACTTTTTCATGAAACCCTGAACTGATGTCGGACATGAGATATCCTGGGATTGAAATATTCTGTCTGCACGAATTTTAAGGAAAAAGAAATTAAATACAAATACATTTGATATCTATAAAAAAGAGTTCTTTTGCTTGTAAAATTAACAGAACACGCTACTTTTAAATGCATTTTATACAGGGATGAAACGCTACCATTGTTAGATAATTTTCTATGATTACCAAAACCGTGATGATTTTCTAATAATAAGGTATCCATTTCAGTGTCCATTTTCCTCAAATGAACGAGGAGCGTAGAAAGTGGGATTTATTTTTTACGATCCATTTTGGCGCTTAATTGACATTTATTAATGCCTTGGTACACATTTTCCATTATTCCCTACACATTAGTATAGCATTACATCACCATCATTGTGGCCTGCGCCTAGTAATGGATGTGGGTATATGGAATCCTCCCGTATGATTCAGTGCGTTTGAAAAAAAAACTAGAAAGTAAATGGAGTACTATGAGTTATTATTTATTTTTTGAATAATCTATGTTGTCTGATGATTTGTCTGATGATACATGGTGATACATCAGGATAAATAAGAGGATTAATTAAATCCTTTAATGTATTTATTTAATTGGATTTACCGTATGTAATTTGTAACGTGTTATGAGTTATGTCAACAAACGTAAACTTCAGATTTTCTTACAAATTCTGTTGTAATTGTGCGCCTTCACAGCGGACTTGATAATGCAGGAAGGAAAGTTAAATAAAAGTCCATGGTTATCCAATGGATTGGCGGTTCTCCGCAGATCTTAAAATGTTCATATGTGCAAGGCCGTTTAGTGGAGCCACCTTCTCTCAAGTCCCTGGGAAGCAAAGCTACTTTGTTCGCATTTCAGCTTCAGCGTGTCAACTTGTCTTCTATAAATTTACTCTGTGTAACATATATCTATCTTGGTTACTAAGTGGAAGTTCATTGGTTTGGTTTGTTCTGATTGTCCATACATAGACATGACAGCATGCACCACAGCCTTTTAATCAGTGCCGTCATTTATATTATCACCAGCGAGCCTAAGACTGTTGCAGTGAAAGGTGCATACAGTGCAATTTCTTCTGCAGACAAAAAGTTAGCCTGTTTTAACATGTGCTAATTAACAAATACATGGGGGAATACTTTTGAGAGTAAAATGCATTCATTTAAAATGATACTGTTTACATTTTCTTTGTACTTTTCCAAATTCTTTTATTGGCTCTTTTGTCGGCTCTATTCAAATCCATACACGGCAGTTGTTCTGCTATGGATTCAGTTTAATATCAAACCGTTGGAAGCACATTTAACCTTTGGTTTTAATGAACACATCTTTTTGCCAAAGGTATTTCTTCATTGCTTTACATAGAAAATAGGTAATTGGATTCGAAAACAGAGCTGGGGGCGCATGCATGGAATTAGTTTTGACTTCAATCGTAAACATTTCTATTTTTGAATTTGTGTTTCTGACAGTGTAAGAGAATTTAGACAGAGGTCCATTACGTTTATCCAAGTAACATAACAAATAGCATATTCTAGGGCAATGCAAAATTATTTTATTTTTTGTTATTTCAGATCCATATTGGCAGGGAATTGACAGGCTTATTCAGTCCGGTAAGTCATCTTTACTTCATAAACTACATGACGATGTACGATGTTAAATGGGTAAAAATATCTTTAGTCATAAAATAGTCACATCACTGAACCGCTAAAGAACCGAACCTTTTCGATAAAATGACAACATTTTGAAATCATGATTATGCAGAATTTTGTTGGAGACAACAATTGACTACAAGATCAAATGTTTCATGAAATTAAACTGAAAAATATGAGTTACCAAGATATTTAAGTGAAACCTCTGTTGGATGCCTGTCAAGTACATTAAGGTCAATTGTTACATTGATCCAAATCGCTTCCCCCATCTTATCACATAGATCGCGACAATAACAGTTATGAAAACAGCAGTCTAGCACTGCTGTCATTTTTTCGGTAGATTCTCCTTTTTCAACAGGAAGAAGTGAGTCCTATTCTTGGTTCTCAGGTGCATCAGTCTAGTCGTCAGCCAGATTATCATGATTATGTAAATAAACAACCATTACTAGACTTTGTCGTTTCCTGCAGATTATTTATTAGAAATGTGGTCATACATATGCAAGTTAAATTTATACGGATAATGGAGGATACGGAAGTACGACGTGAAAAATAGAAATAAATGGGGAATTTATTCATTGTTCAACAAATAGATTAATACAAGCGCAGCTGAGCTGAATAAATATTGTTATCTTGGCACGAGCCGTTAGTTTTGTGCTATAATATCAGAAAACATTGTGATGGCATAGAAATTAGAAAATTGCCGTAATCTGTGAGATAATTGTATCCCAATTTATCACCCATAATGTACATCACTGGCTCAGTATAAACCCACATAATGTAACCCTCTCAGCATCTTGACACAGATCTAGGGAGTTTACATTACGCTATTGTCTTAAGAAATATTCTTGTGCCGGATTCAAATCTAATCGAGAGAATTCTTAAGCGCCACGTGTGATCCGGTATTGAATGGACCAGATGAATCAATCTTCTGTTGTGTCTGAATAAGAGAGAAAAAAATCTTCTATTTGAAAGAAAACTAAAGCGTGAAATTCTATTGTCCCGAGATAAAATCTTAAAGCCTGAGCTGCCATGGCCATGTATTCACCCCATACCTTAATTTTTTGAGAAAAATCTCAGGAGCTGATAAATCCTGGCAGCCCAAATTTACCAAACGAAGAATGATGACATATAAAATGGGCTACACATGATCAAACCATTGCTAAGCATTGCGAGGCGAAAACTTCCAAATATCGAATACGTCGAGGTCACTGGAGACATGGGAAAAATGAAACATCCATGGACACATGGGATAAGCGAACAGTACTCTGTTAAACCTTCTGGAAATAAAGTCACTAGATACATATTGGAAAAATTTCGAAATATCTAATGAAATAAAAATAAAATGAAACATTCTGGTCGGTACCATTTTTGTCTCCAATGTCAGTCACAATAATATCTTTTAACAAACTATGATATGTATATGTATTTGAATTTCATGCTAACCTTTCTATTTGAATAAATTTGACTCTCACTAATAAACCACTCTAATTGAATACCCCGTACATCTCGATGTTTCGGTTCAACCTATTATCTTCTGCAAATCCCATTGAAGATTCAATAACGAGTGTGTCCAACAAGACTTACTCTGTATTAATCTGATTAGAACCAGATCGATAAATAGTATAAACCTTATTAGACAAATGATCTGAGGGACATGGAAGTAGTTTTCGCTTTGCTTTGATCGTGATACATATTTGTACTGTAGTTACAGATGGGGTAGTTATAAATACCAGAACATGAATGACGTACCCTGAGTAAGTAGCGATGTGACCTTGATATGGTCAATAGAGAACTTTGGTGCCAGGTATAAACGTTTTGGGGGGGGGAGTTCATATCTATTGCACCAACAGACAGAACCCCTCCTGTCTGTTATTTTTTTAAACGCACCATTTGAAATCTAGAAGGCGAAAGAAATTGAGATAATCTGGATAATCAAGGCTGAATAATGATGAGAATACATTTAGTCATGATTTTAGAGAAGAGACACCTGAGATTTCAATTAATTTATTAATTTAATTAATTTTTTTTCTAAAATGTTCTTGTGATTAAAATAGCACTTTGTCAAAGAATACCACATTGCATGTCCATAATCATTGCTCAAGACCAAAATGCGGAGATCGATATCATGTAAATGTCCATAAACTTCTTATGCGGTGTCTGGGATTGATCTTGACAGAATCATTAATTTCAATTATGACACATAAAGAAAAGAAGTCTGACAGATTTTGTAATCAGAAGGTGTTGGTAATTGTGGGTTTAATTAGAAAGGATTTGTGCAAAATGTGACCAAATGAGATTTGTACATAATTACGCTTTGTCATGAAATGTGCAGAGACATATGAAATCATTTGTCATTATGTAACATGCGATCCCAGAGTTTGTTGTCAGTGAAACAATCAGAAAATGATTAACACAGATTTATTCCTTTTGAACCTTAGTTTATGTTAGATTTGCTGCTTCTGTAAACGCATTTTTAATTATTATACCATGCTAATATCGACGAGGAAGGTGGTGTAAACAGGAATGTTAAGGAAACCTTTAATGAAAACATAAATTAAGAACAAGTAATTAATTTCTGTCTGTATCTTGTGTAAGACAGGCATTACATAATTGTTTGCAAAGATGTATAGGGTTGCAGCTGCAAGTGTAATCCCTGGTGAACTTTTTACAGAACGACCTTTTTACAAAGGTGTTACTGCAACTCCCTAAAGGGAAATTTTAACGGGGGGGGGTATTTCCAGCTTGCCAGTAAACTACTTAAGGTTCTGTTTCTACAAACTATGAGATTGAAAACACTAGTGATCAAACATGGCTCATCCCCCACTGGTGCAAGCCTTACAAATTGTGTGGCAATAGCGATCGAAAAATTTCCTTTAATGTTATTTTTAAATCCTTGTTGCATTGCATAACAAGTTAATATACATCTTGAACAAGTTATAACAACAATAAAACTTGTGTACTTATTATCTGGAGTAAAGCTTGATTGTCGTGATGTAGCGTCACAGCGTCATAATAAAAGTTCCTGAAAGAAGTCCTGGTTAAGCCAAATGACCAAATTTCTGGAATGACGTTTTTCCGTTATTGTTGATTTCCTTAAAAAGCAAGCTTCTCCATAACACTTGGCAATTTTGAATGCTACACTTTCATAGTGCCACAACATTCTGTGATACAAGGTCATAGACAAAGTAGGCAACGTCAGATTTTGGGAGAATTATTACCACGTGTCAAAAGAGAGGCTTGCGACGATGATGCCTGCTCGCAGTTAAAGGCAACTTTGATGAACCAGCATTCAAACGTGGCGTGTTGCAGAATAAAGGAGTCAATGGCAAGACAGTACTTTAGAAAACAACGAGAAGCGCTTTATGCATTTCCGGTATAGTCTAGGTGCAAAGAAATCGAAGAATTTCCAAATGAACCTCAGGTCACCTTGTCAGAGTATTCAAATCACCTTCCTCTATACCACTGATGAATTTGGTCCCAAGTGAGCACTTACGCATAAAGACTAGTGCAGTTAAGTGGTCATCTATCTGAAAACAATCGTCCCACTTGCCACTAAATGGCTTCATTCATTCCAGGATAACAAAAGTGCGGTACATTAACTGCAATGGGAAGGCATGACGTACCTTTTCTTCAGGAGTGGATGGACTTGTACTGATAAGATGTTTGCTTTGACACCATCCACTAAAACCGCTTACAGTGTCTCCAAATTGCAGTTTCCACACTTTTGATGAGACATTTTACTTGGGATTAATACACAAGTTTTGCAGGGTTTTTATCTGTTTCTTATTGAGTTTCATTTGAACCATTGTACAAGCATTGCGATGCAAGTTTGAAAAGCAAAATTTGAAGGCTAACTGTGTTTTGTGCTAGCATTTATTTTTCTCTGAGCATCTTACTATCTTACTTGGTGAAACTTCTTGTTAGATGTCCTCTGAATTTTGCTTAAATTACATCATCCTCACAATGCCAAGATGTAAAATTCGGAGCGGCTCATTACAGGGCGTCCAGGCACTTGGCTTCTGCTACATGTGGAATATCATCTGGTGTTCAACTCTCATCACGTATGAACATCTGAAAATCCTGACTGTCTTTTCTGCCGGGGGTAAGCTTGAATATCACCTTGAATGTGCAATATGCATATGTGATTCAAAATCCTGTTTCAAATTTTCAATTGATGAATTTGTTACTGATTTGCTAGCAGCAATATTTGTCTGGGTATTTTTCAATGTTATTAATTCTGTCTCAGTGAATTTGAATCAGTCTACAATAGTGATGAATCTGATCCGTCTGGACTGTAATGTGATTGACTATTGTGAGGACACGACCTACATTTAATCTTTATAATCGGCAACATTAGCAGACTGGCAATGAATACTACGGGTGATACATACATGAATCCACTATTTGGAATCTACTGAATACATTAGTCCCAGGGAAATTCCAGCCTGTCAACAAGAAAAAAAGTTGCAGTTTCCATTAAAAGTTGCACCAAGGAAATAAAATTTCACGATTATTTCACATTTGGAATAATTTACAGATTTTCTTCTGGATGGAATGATCCATTCATTACTCCACTCACGATGTCCACTGAGTAGTTCTTTGGTCTAGAATTGCAAAAGCTTGATTTCACCATCCATTATTTGCTTCCTTGACGAAATAATATTGCATAAAAAGATGCTTGGTTTTTGTTCCTGGCTGGAAGTCACGATATTCTTGAGTGAAAAATGTGATTAATACTTGATGAGATTCACACGTTGTGTGTAAATGTGAATGTGACTCACAATCCATTTGTTATCGTTATGACCAGATGTTGGTTATTCGCAACGGGACATCCCTCGAAATGCGGAAAAAAGTAAAGACCGACTGTCTTTTTATTGTTTCATTGTTCAAGCAGGATACCAATTTAGATTTAAAGATAATTAAACAATTTGCTTTTGAAACAGGATTGTGTTATCACAGTTTTCAGTATTTATTTGGTTGTGACAAAACGTAGTCTATAATCTTACTAAAGTTATTCTACAAACATATTGTAGCTGAATTTAGGCTACATGTGAAAGCTTACCATTGTTTTCATAACGAGACAGGTGGTGTATTACATTTCACACATGATTTATTAGGAAATATACGTCTATCCCTACTTTTGAGAAAGCACAAAACCCAGCCCGCAAAGTGGTTCCTTTATGCTGATTATGTATGCCGATAAACGTAGCAGATATTAAGTTGTTAGCACAGCACTGCAGATTACCATATTTATCTGATTATCCTGTATGCTTACCTAGCATTGCTCAATGGAATGACTACAGAAACGTCTGATGCCAGAAGCAAAAGCAGAGAACCCAATCAGCATGTACAAACATGCATAACAATAGCTGATAACATTACTCAGGTTTGAGTCTGTATCTCCAATATTGTCAATGCACACACTAAATCTGCTAAGAATGTCCATGTATGACTTTTGATGGAAAGTTTTGTAAAGGCACAGAATGGCTTCTCCCTGGTTCTCCCTCTAGTTTGCGAACAGATAATGCTGATGTAGTAGGTTAACGTTGAATATAATTTATTGCTGAAGTCTGTAGATCTTACAAGTGATACTGAAGGTCTCTAGCCTGCTGCCTGGTCCCA
>JBCAUI010113653.1:0-18752 GCA_038406195.1 Haplosyllis anthogorgicola
TTAAACAGAACTAGAATGATCCGAGACCAGTTCAATATTTCAATGCTATTCCAATGCAAATATTAAATCAAACCCGTCACTATCTATTTAGAAGAAAAAGCTACTTCGCGACAATGATATTAGACCTAATTTCAAAATCCCACGACTCCTAATTTTACCGGATTTTTTTTCTTAAATGTGCGAAATTTCCATTGGTTTCAGTCAGCCACGAGATCCAACTGCACGTGCAACACGTTCAGGAATATTTCCACCAATTTTCCTCAATTTTTTCTAAGACGGTCACACGCCTACACTGACACAAAAATAGAAGCACAGAAATGTTTTGAATCGCAGGGGATCTTGAGTCCTCCATTTGCGTTTTGCTCTCCCTGAAGGCCTCGGAAAATGTGGTAATTTTCTTAAAATTGCGGCTATTTGATACATGTGAGAATAAACCTCCTTGGGCCATTGTAAAGTTCATTACGGTCACTTTATGGTCATTTTCTACTATGTACAATAGTAATTTTAACATAATTTCTAAAATTCATCCTCAATGGAGTACTTTCATACACGCAAATATTTATTCGAATTGAAGCACTCTCTCTAGAAGAAGCACCCCCTGATTTTTGAAGGTTTTTTTTTTTTCATTTTAGACCTTCATTGGAAGTTATACTTTGTCACTTGCTATCAATCTCTTGTATAAAATATTTTGGGTGACAAAAATGTCTTATAATGTTTATATGCTGGACTCCTTGGCTCATAATTGTAGTCCTTTGATATGCAGAACCAATAATATATTGGTCATTTGATTCAGAGGCACCCCCTAAAAGTTGGTCTAAGCACTAGGTGCTTCTATTCGAATAAATACGATGTGGCAGGAATAAGCACAAAACTTTTATTGTATATTTAAGTCATTAATGAAATTTATTTGACACTTTGGCCAATACACTTTTCAGTGCGTCATGTAGTAGCATACTGGACAATATTATACAAGCATGCACATAAACAATATTAAAAAAAGGATAATATGCATTCTTTATTATTTACAATATAATACACAAATAAACATAGTATTTCTTGTTCCTATTTTACACTATGTATAATAATATAAAACTTTGCACATATACAATAACTTAACATGTATCAGTAATATCTAGGAATTGAGTTATTCTGTTAGAAGGCTTGGGACCTTTCTTTCTAAAATTGTAAAAACAAAACACAATTGTTTTCACAAAACCCATTCATTCAAAAAACAAGAATGATGTCGATCACGTGTTTTTTAGTTCCATTAAAATAATGCTAATTTAATTCAAAATACTTTTCTAAAATTATTTTGCACTGGACAACATCAGTGTAAATTACAATAAAGATTTTTTAAAAGTACAAAACTTTTAAACGTACTTTCTATCCTACAATTTAACTTTCACTCATTCAAAAAGCGCGATTATTGTAATATCACTCTGTGGGTGCATCGTATTTCACAACGCACAAAATATTTATACATCTCTGGCAGTTTTATTTGTCTTGTACGTTAAGGGAGTTTTGTCAAAATTAGGTAGATATGACCTATTTCCAAAGTAAAAGTATGCCACACCAATTTTACGTTTCTACAGCACACTAGATAGATTTGGAGAGGAAAATGTCATTCATACATCTTTTTATTCGTTACTTTGTAAAATAAAAGCAATTATAAACATGCGTTTCTCTATTGTGTCTACCCATGGAAACCATGCGTTAAAAAGAATATTGTACTTTTTAGTTTTAAATTCCTTTTTAATATCACTTTTGGTGCCACATTTTGCACCTTTATGTCACATACGCAGTGCATTAGGTATGCGTGGCGTGTTACGCATTGCACTGTTGAACATCTGCAAGCAGTGAAATTCCGCAATTTTCACAACACAAAAGAATGTGAAGAAATATTTGCTTGACTTAAGTCTCAAATACACTTTACTGTTACAGACTTACAGTGCAACGTTTTCAGTACATTCAGTACATAATGGGAGACCAGACACACCTGACACTGACACTGTTTTTCTGCTTCATTTTTCCTGGAAGGACACAACCCCCCGGACAAGCGACACAACACAACCAGAAACCACAACTATCTGCCATCGGTCAAGATACGTCTAATTTATTCCAACCTAAGTACAAATTAATTGACAACAAAACTCAACCGACCGCAAGGCGGACGTGAGCATGATTTATCTCGTCCAGACAGACGGACAGACGCATTGACACAACAATCCAAATGGGGTCAATTATTCCAATGTCCAAAGGTCAATGGGTCATTTTTCGAAGTGTCTTCATCACAAATCCAAGAATTCGTTATGCAACTTTTGCCAGACTGAAGTCTAGTAACTAAAGGTCCAGAATATTTTGACACCATTACAAGATAGAATGAGTAATGCCTACGAAAAAACTGACACATTTGAATCCTGTTTTTTTTATTATTACAGTAGACATCCTTTTGAGAGGCTACCGACTTTCTGAATCCAAACTGACCGTACAAGGGAAGTTGCCTCAACGAATAATAAAAAGTTAGAATTGAAAAGAATTGTTTGAAGCTAACATGGTCACATATCAGGAGTGGCCTCTCAGATGGGTGGCCTCTCAAAAGGATGTCTACTGTATAATTTTATCAATAGATACCTTTCCAAACTCATTGAGTGGGTGCGTGTTTGTATGCGTGCACACTTTAACTAAACAACCTCTTCACCCTAAGATTTTATGGAAACTTTCTAAAGGACCATGTACACCACATCAACACACACTCAACATGTACATTAATATTTATGAGCAATTCACAGCCAAATATGCAAATATTAGGTAGATGGTAATTTTCGTTGCCCTGGGCACACACCACAATTGTGTGCATGGCTTTACATTGATAAGGAAATCTTTAGAAATCTTAGATGACACATACGAATGGAAAGGATTTTCTGTCTAGTTGCTCATACCCAACCAGGATAAGATACAAATGCACTTTGTAGTTTATCTGTATCTCTTTTTCTTTCTGTGTATTTGTTACCATGACCAGCGCACACATGTGTAATAGTATTGTACACACTTAAACAACCAAAAATGCGTCTACAAAAAGAGAAGTGAATTTCAGGTTGATCTTTAAACCTGAAATTTCCTAGACTGATAGTAACAATGGTCTCTCAATGAACCAATGTGCCCATGTCTACAGCATAACTTATTATGTACTTAAGTTCTAAATTTAAAATCTTTCGACAAATTCTCAACTCGGTATTTCAATCAGAGTCAATCTTTTAAAGTTTAAACCAGAAATTTCCCTTGCGGATGTTAACAATGGTCTCTCAATACAACTATATGCCCAAGTCTACAACCTAAAACTTTTGAGTACTTAATTTCTACATTTTCTACATTTTCAATTTTGATCCTTAATGAACGTTTTTCTTGTAGTATTTGTATACGTTTTTAGAAAAAAATACACATAGACATAGCCTGATGCATGTACATGTACGCGGCTGATAATCATGATAAACACTCAGATACACACACACAGGGCTCGAGGCAGTGACGGAACTGGATGCAACTCGGATGATTCATCAATCAATTTCATTAAGTTCCATCCATTCCTGCACATCCACTGCGTCTCTCTGATCAATGAGTAACTGTGTCAACATGTTTCTGTGCGTCTTGGGCATTTTCCATTCAAATTAATTTCGGCCACTTTACTTTATTCCTTTGCATTATATTTCGTACATTCGGGTGAACTTTGGATTTCGAAGTGCGGTGATCGAAGTTAAATTCCTCAAAAACAAGAACTTCTTTTTCAATTATACAAAGCCTAATGCTGCAATTTTTTCTCGCATGGGGGTTCTTACGTTAGCAGGCAAAATGACAGGTACTCAACTGAGATATTTCGATACATACTCAACACTGCAAATTACTAGTACGTAGAATGAGTTGTGAATATATATTGAGTAAGATGTTAATCAGTGACGTGTTATGGCTACTGAGTACCACTTTCCAATAATTTTGGAATGGAAATACGGGGGAGATACTCTTTGTTGGATTGGGTTAGTTGGGGGAGGGGGCAGGGTAAAAGGGGGGGGGGGCTAGGTTTGGTTGAGGGTTGCTTCGGGGAAACCCTTCAACCCAACACCCATTACTGTTTATTTAGCTGGTATAAACAAAGATAGATCGTGGCTGACTTTACACAACAGGTTCTCCGGATCCTTCACTCTCTATGTTTCACTCTCGGCTTTCAGAGCAGTTGTCTACTTGAGATTCATGTAATAACTTTACTCAAGTGGCAAAATATTTCCCTGGCAATAATGGGCAATCTAAACTGGTCGGAAATAAATAAGTACGTTCATGTCTACCGTAACGTTACTTCCACTGGTTCAACTAAAATGTTCTCCAAAATATTTACGATACAAGATTAATCAACAAATTCTATATCCCCATCCTATTTGCAAAATTAATCACTGGAATAAAAACTACATTCTAATCAATCCACCGGAGCCCTTACCCTACACAAATTTTAGTGAAACATTAGTCTAGTTGGGCACTTTACCAAGAAATCCACCCCATTCCAAGATGTAGGCTTGCTAATTAAAAATGACACAACTAAGACTTCACGTAACTTCATACAAATTTCTTCCAGCGAGGTAATCTTGTGTAAAACACTGTGTAAAGCCATTACTTTTCGTTTTACAAACATAAGGCTTTTTTTAAATTTAATTGTTTGGATTACATTACCCGCCGAACTTTGAAATCGGGATTTCAAAGAAACCCCAAACTCTTATGGCAGATGAAACACATTATGCCTGGCAAAATATGGTAGTCTTCAAGCTGTCGGACATTGATCCATTAAAAGTCAATCGAGAAAATTATTAATTTTATTTATTTTTATGAACAGTTTAGCTTTTTAGAGACCAAGTTCAATTTTTATTTTTATTTTTTTTCCGATCGCCGCACTTTGAAAATCCTGACCATGCAATGTAATCCAAATGATTAAAAAAAATAAGCCTAAGATATTGTTTCTGCTTCGCACGTGTAGTTTTACGTGCCTCGGGCTCCAAAAAGCTGCCTTACTACAACATACACACAAACACAAACTATGAACCACTTCACCCAGTTCTTCGCTAAAATATTTATTCTGTCGCCCCCTCCCCCCCCCACCTCTACACCGCTCTCTTGGTCCTGTACGTACTACTATACTACGCACTGTGGATGGATAAACAAGAACGTAAAGTGCTTCTTCTCTTGGGGGGCAAAATCCTATCCGCAAAAATATGAGACCTCAAATCTGTACCAAAGCGGATTCGAAGTGAGAATTCAGTAAGCTAAGGATGACACGAGAACTGCTCTGGTTGGGAATTCAAAAGGAACCAAGAAAATGGGAAATTTTGTAACCTACTAAAATTGTAAGCGTTTTCACTTCTACTCAAGGCCAGCAAACGAATGGAGTGTTTCAGGTCGTCAGAAATGCTAATCTTCCCTGGTCTAATATTCAAGAATTTTTAAATTTCCAACCACTATTCCTGTCTAACCATTAAGTACATTATTCGGTTTTTAATATTGCTTCAGCACTGTGTCAAAATATCCTAAAAGGTTCCTTTCTAATGCTGTACAAACTTGTATTCGCAATGTAGGTACCTGCATTTGAAATAATCATCCGGTCTCTTCTTAAATTGAGTGGCAAACATGTATCTACATGGTCTGACAGAGTCCCTGGCGCTTTTTGTGGTGAATTTTTCATGCCGAGTTTTCTCTTGAAGCAGATTTTACTACGAATTCGCCTATTTTACAATTTCATCCATACAATCCCACTTTCAAACAGACAAAAACAACTGGCATCGATTTGATCAGATAAAACCTAATTACCAATTCCAAACTGTCGCGATCTGTCATCCACTCAAAATATTGACATTTAATTATAATTTTTTCTTACGGAAATAAAAAAGGTAATGAATAAAAAACAGTTTATATTAACACCTGGCCTCCCTGGGCAGACACAGAATTTAAATCTCTTTCAGTGTGGAGTCACTCATGCATAAAATTATTCATGAATTTCACATTTAAAATTCACCAAGTATTGATGGCATGCTCTACAATTACTTTGCAGGCTTTTACGGGCATGGCTTTTAAGACTTGTCAACTTCAATACATGTATTGGCTTAAAGTTATAATCATGGTAACCTCTGTTCCACTTTCTTCCGTTTTTTTTCTTTCTTTTAATTTTTAAACATTATATTTTTAAAATAATATAATCAGATGGCATGATTGTCGCAAAAATTATCAGGAGAATAATAATTTCTAAAACTGATAAAATACACGTCATGTTGAAATTTATTCTTAACAAAAACGATTATTTCGTTAAAAAACGACAAAAGATTCGCCCACATGTTTAACAGAGCATTATACATGTATTCTTGTCGACATCGAATACGCACACATGTGCTGAAAACGAATACTTAAGCCGGTTGTACATGAAACGACTTTGCACAATATATTCACGTGAGAGGGCACATTTGCAAAAATGACTTGCACGATTTTAACAGTGAAATTCTTAATTCACAACCACCTGGGTTTAATTCAGTAATATTGTTATAAATGCATCGAGTTTGGTCTACTTCAAGACTGCATTGCAGTTAATGCAACAAATTTCCTCATATGTTCCGACAGTAAATCAGTTATGTGAGGCTATTTTTTCTGCATAGGCTGCGCTATTTCCTAGTGTCTAGCGGACTCACCACAGCACATGTGCAGTCAACATAGGTATACTGTTTCCTAGTCTGTAGCAGAAATTGCACAGCACTGGACTTAGCCTAGTTATTAATCTTAATTTTTACAGTGACATGGTGTTTCAAACACAGGTGGCCGTAAATTATGACTTTTTTAATTTTAGTTATGTACATTATTATTCTACTTGGAGCAGAAATGAGGTAGCGTTTTACACCCAATTCTCTCTGCTGAAATATTAACTCTCAATGGTCGTTGGTCAATGTTTGTATGTTTGGTAAATAAAACAATTAAAGCACTACTTCTTGGCAAGTTAACATATTCAGTGGAAATGAGCCAAATATGAACATTTTACAACTCTCTCACAATGTAAACAAACTGCTCCAAGCGTAATATCTATGTTAAAATGCTTTAAAAAGGGTTTAAACAACGGTTTACAAAGATAATTTAAAATGTCAAGATTGCAGTGTATAACAAACATGCGTAGCACCTAAGAATCAAATGATTGGAAAAATTATGTGTAAAATTAAAATTACATTTTAATATTAAAAAGACTCATCTGTAAAATTCATTCATTCAAAATCATACACCTTAAATTTAATTTTACCGTTTCAGTATAAGTGGCCACCTTTTTTTGCAGCGGCCACAACCACTGTGTATGCCCGGCCAGCAGATGTGCTTAAGGCCAATCATTAACTTTTTAAATTTTGCGGGAAAAAGTTTCAAATAATTTTTATTAATTTTGACGGAATACGTTTAATTTTCTGATTAACTGTACGTGTAAATTTTCTTTTGAGAAATGATGGCAGTCCATTTAGCCTAAAACTCACTTGGTACTACTGAAAATATTCTGACAGGCCTCGTATCATAGATGTGGAACGTACCGAAAGCAAGATAACAATACACGGTTGTTTTATTCTGGGTCCAGCTGTCATTCTTGTTATAAAGTAGTGCCTTGTGGCTATTTTGGCCGGACTAACACATTTATGAAGAGGTTTTATGTACATTATCCCCAGGGCCTTCACTTCTACCAGACGTATGTCAGCATGTACCAAATACCGAATTTTCTCTAAATAAAGTGGCACCCAATGCTCTACGACACAGCATAGACATACCCCATTTTCAAATTCAAAGATTTGAACACATTTTAAGCTTATTTCTCAATGGTGTCTGTTCTACACTACAGGCCTGATTATCCTTGTAATTTGAAACGTGCTATTTTACAGTTATCTTGCGAGGAAATTCGGAATCCAAAAAGTATTTTTCCATTTGAAGCATAACCTTACACAATTTAGGTAACCCTGTGGATCAATATTAACCATTGTTCTCAAGCTGAAGTTCGAATACCAAATCAAACTTCCTTCAACAATTTGTACACACTATTTAGAGAAAATACGGTTGTCTCAATTTAAGACAAGTTAAGCTTTAAGAATTCCAAAGAATAAAGGAATAATAAAAAATTATCAAAATTCAGTAATATACGAGGCATTTTAATGGTTCTTCATCTATTGAGAAAAAACTTGCATCGCATAATGGATGGGCATAAAATATTTTTCCACACATAACGGCCTGCATACTTCGGTGGGTTTAACTTTTACCTGTCATGTACCATAAGAGCATGATTTGTCGAGCACTAATGCATTTCTTGTGTACGTTCATGCAAATATTCAATTGTCCCGCACTCACACACAATGGACTCTACTTTTTTAAATATTTGACTACGTCGTAGTAAGAACGCACAGTTTGTTTCCGCACTTTCGCCTGAAGTACGGTTTTCTACGCGGAATATTTACATATTTGATATTGAAAACTTTACACAAGACTTTTGAGTCGTTTTTCTTCAGTCGTGCGTCTTACTGTGTTGTTAACGACAACCTGTCGTAAACGAACATCTGTATTCAGGAAGCAACATTCTCGCTCGTTTTTGTTTTATTGAACATTGTCCATGCTGCTGACTTCTAAGGTACTGAGCTCTTGTCTGTCTCTCCTCTCTCACTTCTTGTTGCCTTTTCAACAACTTACCTGGGATACAAGGTCCTTGCGCCATGCAGTTCTTCCATCCTAAAGTTAGTTCCGAACTGCCTTTCCTTTTCTTTCATGATCACAAGTTCCCTCATTATCCCCTATATCCACAAGTTTTCACTTTCATGTCTGTGAATTCCACTCATCTCTATCTTGTATCGGCATTGCTTTGGGTTTGCCGCACATCTTTTTGCACCTTATGTGTGCTCGAGTTCCACGGTACCTTACAGCACTATTCCTGCGGGTCTTGAGTATTTTAATACTTCCTGACCGATGATTTACCCTTAAAATAACGTTGTGACTACGTAGAGGGTTTCAGTCACGTTATATAAAAAATACTGATTTCTGTACAACTATCCTATGTACACGAATATACACATATATAAAAGTAGCATGCGCACACTTGCGTAGATCACATTGTAGCAATGTATAGTTTGTCATTTGGCTCCAATGAATTTAAAAGCATCACGTGATCAAGTGCCACGTGACGACTGGATAAAACATAGATGGACAGAAAGTAGAAAGAACACACTTAACAAACAACCTAAGTATCTGCGTCCCCTATGTTTATGCTGTGTCCATGGCAATATCTGTTGCTAAGGGAGTATTCTGTAATTGTTCTTCCGTTTCGTTCCATGTATTTTTTCTCACACAACTGATTCATTCTTCCTTCCACCACAACAGCGCATACAGAAGTTGCGCCATGATGCCAACGTCTTGCGCGACCAGATCCAGAACCCGGACGTGATCCCTACGATAAGCATCATGAGGTACTTGATCATAAACACAGTGAACTCCGGTTTGGCTAATTGTTCTCGCGACATATCCGGAGAAATGTATCTGTTACATAAAACTTTGTTTCTGTCGCACGTCTCAGAGTACCACGTGCTCATCCAGTCGTCGCGGAACGACTGTTCGTAGAAGTAGCAGCCTATAACTATAGTGGCGGGGACTGTGTACAGTACGCTAAATACACCAATGCGCACCATCAACTTCTCCAACTTATCTGTCTTCGTTCCGTCACTTTTCATGACCGTCCTGATACGGAAAAGCGAAACGAAGCCGACAAGAAGGAAGCACGTTCCGATAATTAGGTACACTACTAGTGGTGCTATGATGAATCCTCGCAGTGCATCCACGTCAGACATCCCAGTGTAACAGGTACCAGCCAAATCATCACCGTCCACTTTCCCTGTAAACATTAAGCAGAAAAATAAATAAAAGTTACGCCTGTGTGAATACATGCAGTTTTATAATGCATCAAGAAGTTCGTTTTAGTTTGAGACCAGGGAAAGCCCCCTCGTCCCGAGGGGCATTCCCAGTGAAGGCCAACTCTAAGCTTTACGTGAGCCAAGTAGGCAAACATAGATATATCAGATATTTGATCCTATGTGCAGTATAAAATTTTCATGTTTGCATGTTTTTGAATTCTTCAAAAAAAAAAAAAAAAAAATACATGTGCATATTATGGTAAACTCCTCCATTATCCATTACCCGATTTAATACAGATCTACACAATTTCTTCATTGTGAAAAAAATTCAGATAAGACATACAAAACACATGAGTTGCACTTACCCATGGCCAGAATAGCGATGGTTTTAATGGTCGGTACGGCCCAGGCAGCCAAGTGGAAATACTGCGAGTTCGACTCTATCGCTTCATGGCCCCACTTCAGTCCAGCCGCGAGGAACCAGGTCAGGGTCAGAACCACCCACCAGATGGAGCTCGCCATGCTGAAATACACAAAACAGCCATGTGGCAAAACTTGAGGAAATATGTTGGTTGTTTACGACGGAATGTGACACATCAACCTTACAGGAGTAGTAGCGATCCAGAAATTTGCCGGGGCGGGGCGGGACTCACGATACTTGTTGCCCTGTATGACAACTGTCTGTTATTGGCTAGTTTTAACAGGCGTAGAGTGTCCCCTGGATCCACTAAAGGAGAGAAGGTGTCGTTCAAAGGGGTGGTCGCTAAGTACAGTACAAAATCACCCTTTGCTTCGCAACGGTATGTTACCCATTCAACATATACTTCGCAGTGATCCCAGCTACTCGCATAAAAAGACCCGACAAATACCCAGCTAAATCAACATTAATTCTGCAGTTACATATGAACCTGCTCGCGATGTTATTTTCGCTATTACGGAGGCCCCGCGGGGTGTTTTCACCAATTAATGTTTTTGCCCCTTGAGAAGCCAGCTGTGTTTGTCAGCGTTAATCACCGTATAGACTTACATACAGCTCTTGCTACGTTCATTCCGTCCGCATAACTCTATTCATTTATTGCCAAACTCCATTATATTTGTACCAGGCAGCTTCCATTGAGAACGTTCAAGGTGATTATGCGTTACAATAACGTAACGTTACATCCAAAATCAAGACGTGCCTCATTACTCAAAAGATATTTCTGATGTAGCTCGGCGTAATGTTCGAATGACGTTTCCCGAGTTTTCGATGAATTTCAGAATTCGGTTTTGACAAGCACAGAGGGTGGGTTTCAACAACTCAAGCCTATTGCAAAACTCAAGATTCTTACAGAGGGGCAAATGCACAAGTGGGCAATGGCATGGTGTCCTTGCAAAAGGGGTCTTTGGTCGATGAAACCACTTAATGAACATAGGTGCTTATGATGCTGAGTGACAAAATGTCAATCTATGTGAGCAATAAGATGTCTCTGCAAACATTAATGTTATTAAATGCCACAAAAGTTACCAAAAATTAAGATATTTTTGCTCATAATGGTTGACGATTATGTGTAATAATGCATACATAATGTCAGAATGGTCTGTTTTTAGGGGTCCTTGTCCTTCAATTTGGACTGAACAAGGTGTCCGGGGACTGTGCATGGCATGGTGTCCTTGAATTACATTAGATTATGTTACATTATGAGCTCAAATGTCCGGGAATGGCATGGTGTCCTTGCAAACGAGGGTCCTCGCAAAAGGGGTTCGACTGTAATTCGTATTTGTACTTTTCAGATCGCCATGGACCTGAATGGGTCTAAGGGCTACGGTTTTGTACACTTCGAAACATGGGAAGCAGCGAAAAACGCTATTGAAAAAGTAAATGGAATGTTGCTGAACGGAAAGAAAGTGTAAGTACATACATGTGTAATCTTTTATCGGTACCTGTAGTCTTTTGTCAATCTTGCAATGCAATAACAGATACTTTCTAATTTGGTCTTGCACAATTTGTTGATTGAAGCAGAGCAATTGTTATATGGTTTGATAGATGTTGGTGTGTTATTGTTTCATGATTCAGGAACTATTTGTCAATTTATAGGTATGTGGGTCGATTCATGTCCCGAAAGGAGAGGTTAGAGGCAATGGGCGACCGTGCTAAGAATTTCACGAACGTTTATCTGAAGAACTTTGGTGAGGAAATCAACGACGAAAAACTCAGGGAAATGATGGAGGTGTATGGCAAGATTATCAGTGCCAGGGTAAGTTTGTTACTTTTTGGTATTGCTACTACAGTACATTTGTCTGTATTATGGTTTACTCGAAATGGCAGTAAAGTAAATATACATCAATTCCTAAAAGTGTTAAATATATTTAGGTTATGACAACTGAAGATGGTAGGGGCCGTGGATTTGGGTTCGTCAGCTTCGAAGATCATGAAGCCGCAGCAAAGGCTGTGGAAGAGCTAAACGGTAAAGACTTTGGGGGTCGTCCCATCTATGTGGGTCGTGCACAGAAGAAAGCTGAACGTCAAGCGGAATTAAAAGAGAAATTTGAGCGCATGAAGATGGAGCGTATCAACAGATACCAAGGTGTGAATCTGTACGTCAAAAATCTGGATGACAACATTGATGATGAGCGTCTCCGCAAAGAGTTCGCACAATTTGGCACAATCACGTCAGCCAAGGTATTTATGACTTTTTTTGGAAGTTGATGTATTTCTTTAACTGGATGAATGTTTCTGCACACAAGTTGTGTTTTATGGACACATTTTATCCAATCTACACCCTGGAACCTGAGTTGCTCAATTCCATATTCAGGTGCCTCCTCCATGATTGGAAGAGAAAATCCCACATCCATGCGGATTTGCTCTGCTGTGATCAGGACAGTGCAGTACTCTGTTTTCATTAACATGCAGATATTGTGGTACATTTGCACGCAGCATACTACGGTTGTGGTGTCATTGATTAAAGTTCGGCTCTGATGTTAATTAAATGATTTTGAAATTTTATACAGGTAATGCGTGAGCGTGGCCCACGTGATGCATCAGGTGTACAGGAGCTGGGACGATCCAAGGGTTTCGGCTTCGTGTGCTTCAGCTCGCCCGAGGAGGCCACAAAGGCTGTGACAGAGATGAACGGTCGTATCGTAGTCAGCAAGCCCTTGTACGTCGCACTCGCACAACGTAAGGAGGACCGCAAGGCTCATCTTGCCTCACAGTACATGCAGAGAATTGCTGGAATGAGAATGACAGTAAGTCCGATTAATCTTGATAAATTTTTATTTGACGAAACGTGCGTAAATAGCACAGCATCACACTTTAATTAACGGCAGGATTTGCTTTTGATTACGTGTTACTTGTGTTTGAAAGTTACGTCTGTTGTTAATATCGTTTATCTTGCGTTTTCAGCAAGGTCAGCAGATGGGTCAGATGTTCCAGCCAGGTGGTGCTGGTTACTTCGTACCGACCATGCCACAAGCCCAACGTGGCTTCTTCAACCCAGCACAAATGGCCCAAGTGCGCCCCAGTCCCCGCTGGCAACCACCTCAGCAAGCTACACGACCCACAGTGCCGACTGGAGCTACAGCAAGTTTCCAGGCAATGCAGGCAGGAGCTACACAGATCCGCCAGGCTCGCCCGACCACGCAGGGCGGCGTGCGGGGAACGGTGAATGCTCGGCCCATCACTGGCCAGCAACCAACAGCTGCACAGCGTGTCGCAGGTATGTTAGGTCGTTTAGTTACTAATATCTTTGGCGAGGTAACAGAAAATGCATTGACATGTTTTTGTAAACTGAACTCACAAGACGCGTTTTCCTTACAATGCTTAGGTGGTGATTCGAAAGATATTGGAGGAAGTAAGTTGTGTTCCATAAGGAGAAGATTGTGTCCACATTAATGTTTGAATGTTGCTTCAGTTATTTGGCACTCAGCCTTTCTTTGATATATTTGGTGGAAACATAGCCTGTCATACTTTTGTGAATAGCACATTGCATTAGGTTTTAAACATGCTGTTGTTATTTGAACAGGTATGACCGCACCTGCTCAGATGCGACCTCAGCCAGGTATGCCAGGAGCTGGAGGCCAAGGCCCACGCCCCGGCTACAAGTACACGACAGGTGTGAGGAACCCAGCCGCCCCAGGTGGTGTACCACAGGGTGCACAAATGCAACAGGTATGTACTAACATGCAAGGTAGTACGGTCATTGGACCATTAGTTGAGTGCAGGTCGTACCATATCTGATGCCTCTGTACATTGGTGAAATGTACAGTAAGCGTGAAGCATATCTTATAGTGATCTGTGTCTCAGAATAGCTGGAAAATTTGTTATTTTCAACCTGAGTTGGTATTTTCAACAAGTTAGGTTTCGGCATTTGAAGACGTGTACTAAATATTGTTCCATTATATTTGTAGGCTGCACCACAAGCCGTGCTTGTACAGGGACAGGAACCTCTTACCGCCTCTATGTTGGCTGCTGCACCACCACAGGAACAGAAGCAGATGTTGGGAGAACGTCTGTTCCCGCTCATCCAGAGCATGTACCCCGATCTTGCCGGAAAGATCACCGGCATGTTGCTGGAAATCGACAACTCCGAGTTGTTGCAC
This sequence comes from Haplosyllis anthogorgicola, assembly GCA_038406195.1. Classification (NCBI taxonomy): domain Eukaryota; kingdom Metazoa; phylum Annelida; class Polychaeta; order Phyllodocida; family Syllidae; genus Haplosyllis; species Haplosyllis anthogorgicola. Next base: position 14,511 of record JBCAUI010113653.1, read on the forward strand.
ATGCTTGAATCTCGCGAGTCCCTCAAGGCAAAGGTACGCAGAACTATTTAGTAAAGACGGTCCATTCCCGAAATGGATGCAGGGACCAGGTTTATATTTGTCAAAGGGATCTTGCTCGAAAGTATCGTGCTTTAAATAACTGTTAATATTACAACTCACAAATACATTACTATATTCTATAGTCTAATTCGGAAAAGTGCTGAATTTAGGCTATGGCATATGTATAAATGTGTACATCCTGATTATAATTTCTTTGTCTTATCATGTTGTAAAGAGTAGTATGAAATTTTAGTAGGAATTGGAATGCAATACATGTCCCAAAAATGTTCAGAAGGGGCTGTGTGATTATCATAAACGTAGCATTCCTGTTGAGAGAGTGTATTGAGGTATTATATTGCCTACCTTCTGTATTTCAGGTTGAGGAGGCTGTTGCTGTACTACAAGCCCACCAGGCCAAGGAAGCCGCTGCTGCAGCCACCGTCATAGCGGGCCACAAGGAGAAGTAAATTGTGTCAAATACTTGAACGAAGAAATGTGTGCCGTTGTGAGATCTAAGTGGTGTCGCATAAATTTTTTGGGTTTGTGAGTGTCTTTTGAGACATACAAGGCATTTACTGGGCATTTCATGGTGTTGAATATTTTCCCAAGAAAAGGCATCAGTGACTGACTACTTAGCGTGAGGAACAAGGTGGCTTTCACTGAAGTCTTAGGAATTGAAACCATACATGTTTTAGATTTGTCAGGTCACGAAACGGTGTGAAATTGGTGAATTGATTGATTTGGGTACTTCCTTTGTAATTCAGCTGCCTCTGTATGCGTACTTGGTTAGCTTGTATATGTATTTTAATCAGAATATTTAGTCCAACCAGACTTTATCATGACAACTTTTTGTAATATTCACTGAATAGGTGTGTGCACTGCATACAGCTTTGAAAGTGGTTTTCAGTACGTTGCCAATTTTCATATCTTTATTTGCTCTTTTACTGCGAGCAAGTACTGTGCAAAGATTAGTTGTGACCAGTCTTGGAGGTTGTCATGTTATCGTTTTTATCGGAAGTTTTGAACCAAGTTGCATTTTCTCGCCTAGTGTTCAGTTCCCAGCCGACCTGAAGGATGTGCTGTACCATGTGACGCTTAGCGTTAAGATGCAATGAAAGGCAGTACAGGAGAGACAGACACACAAGAACGTACAAGCGTGTAGGTTCCATGTGCATTATCAGTTGGCAAATGCAAAGCAGAAGTTCAAGCTACTTGTAGATGTCTGCACCATTCATATTGCACCGGGTACCTATGTGCTTATGCAGTATTCTCACTATACGTTGCCTGGTAATGGTGTTCGTATACCGGAAATACTGTTGCTCGTGCTATATTAATATGGATAATCCATAATGATCTTCCGTAGTTTTCTAGCACTTCATGCACCCCCTTACGTAACACATGCCTAAGGGGCTTGCATCTTTTTTATTTTTTATTGAACATTATAATTGTAAGCTGTGTATGTAGTGTCACTCCATTACATTTCATAGTTTCATTTGTAATGTTGCTTTCATAATGCCGTGCTTTGTGCATGATGACACTACACTGGCGCCGCATTATTGTGACCATCCAATAATCTCGATGACAAAGACTGATGTGCATCTCAGGATGCCATTGATAATAGTTCTACAGACTTGGGTGTAAACCAAGATGATCACAACCATTTTGCTAGGGCTTCACTTTGGAGCCCGAACTGACGAGCAGGAGCTAAATGATGTGAATATTGGAATGGATATTCCGGAAAAGCCACAGTAAGTGCAGTTATGAAACTTCCAGTTCCAAAGACATGTTGTCAATAGCAGCGAGGTTTCTATCTGCATGCAAGTGCACCAATTTCTTAATTGTATGGCATGAGTGGGGGCACGCTCGCACATGTCTGTGTGTAGATAGATAATCACTCTGGCCGTGAAAAGGTTTCTTACCATACTTGGATCAAAACTTAATCCACACACTTGAAAGTTGACCCAGTAGATTGCCTTGTAAGTCTTGTTTGCATGTGCGTATGCATTTTAAAGTAAACTACGGTAATAAATAAATACATTGCGATGTCATATATTTCAACTTTAGGTACGTTTTTAAGTTGGAATATATGCGACGGATGAGAAGCTAAAGAAAAATGTAAAAGATGTGAAAAATCGCACAAAGTTGTAAGCACGTTAAGTTATCAACTTTATTGTATTATATAAATGGAAATCGCGGCATTTCTTAACAAACGAAGTCAAAGAAAAGCCAGATTAAATTTGAGCTACAACTTTGTAACCAAAAAAAGTAAACCCAAAAGAACGAAAAATGATGAAAGATATATAAAATGTCGAAAAAAAATCGTAAAAGCTGAAAACTTGAATTTTGTCGTGATTGACCATTTGGTGGAGTAAAAATATTTTCGATCGTATTTTTTGGTGTACGTAATTACGACACCTTTATGAGGATGTCCAAATTATGTGTATTTCATGTGTCATCATAGAAATCACATGCATCACTTTTCTAGCAGCTACATAAGTGTTGTCAGTCACGACATGTTTACCAAACTATTGTGGTAATGAATAATGATTATGTGTAAATTCTCTGTGCTACCATGTAAATGATTTGATGAAAGCCATACACGTCCAAGCGTGCAGTTGCAAACACTTTAATTTATGGCCTGTATCCGTGTTTCTCATGGTAGCTCAGAGATTGTATGTGTTGTAAACTTGCCCCATAATTACCTGGATTTGTTTAGTTTTACCGTACGGTGTAGGCAGTTACCTGTTTGATAGTTGGTGGAAACTCGTACCTTGAGCTGCCGTAAACATGTACATAATATGTATAACCTGTTCACTAGAAAATATATGGGACCTACAAAGGCACATGATTGTAAATATAATGTTTAGCGTGTCCACTACAGAAATCCAAGAAATCATTTGAAGGGTTCGCGAAAGAAGAATATCCCAGTATACTGGGAAAACCAGAACTAACCCGTTGCTCGTTGCATTTCAAGAAAAACGTCGGTTCTACAATGTGCATTGCGCACAGAGTACAGGGTCAATGGTTTTTGTATACATGTATAATCCATTAGTGTAGAACATATGTGTGGCATTATATTTTACGCGTTTTATAGTCCATTTATCAAATCCAGGTTTTTTTATCGGCAAGTCGTCTTCATTTTTGTGAGATGTGTGAAATGTACAAACCCCAAAAAAAGAAAATGCCTAAAAAAATCGCAAAATGTAGAAAAACTTGCAACACTGCTATCATTTAAACTTGATATACCAGTAAACATAGTTTTATGAAACAGATAAAACTTTACGATCATCGGTTAAAAACAACAACTTGGAAGTGAGAAACAAAGAACATATGTCTATGGTAGTATTTTATTCATTCAACCAACGTGAAATTCGTCTGTATAGTTTAATTTGTGATTCGTTTTAATTCGCAATTGGCGCTGTCGGTATGAAGAAAGATGAGCAACCATCAATTCCAGTCTTTAATAGTTTTTGTTTTGTCAGTTCGAATTCTTTTATCTTGCAATTCTTTTTAAATTTTTCGTTTAGTCTTTGAAATTCTTTTCTGATCTTTCTTTAGTGTCTACTAGATTTGTTAATGTTTAATGTTCAATTAATTTAAAACAGAAAACACAGCAAAAGTATAAAAAATGAAAAAATATTGTTAAGTTTACATTGAAACTGCATAAAATAGTACTTTTTACCAATATTTGTACACTTGTACTGATGAAAAACTAAAACGAAAAAAAAAAATGTGAAAAATATACGAAAGGTTTTATTTTTTTATTTTTACCTGGGAAATAAAGCTACAAAATCTGTAACATCGACCAAAATCGTCTTTGCGTTATTCTTTATATTTGTAGTGTTATAATTTGGAAATTGTCCAGTAATTTTAGCCTTTCACCCAATGCTCTGTTAACTCAAGAAGGCAGCGTGTTCTTTACAGCACAGATCAACAATGCGCTTTAAAATGCTGGCAACATGAATCCTGAGTTTCCCATCTCGTTTTTCACTAAGAGGTGTTCTTAAATACAGTCGTCCCCGGTTATATCGATATATTTGGCTACATGAAATTATATCTATATAAGCGGGATATCGATATAAGCGGGGCAAGATATTAGAGGTTTTTCCTAATTCACGGCCTGCCAAATTTAGGCTAATTTTCCACTGTATTTATGTTAATTAACCATTTCTTGATATGATACATAACCATTTCTTGATATGA
>JBCAUI010113764.1:0-18746 GCA_038406195.1 Haplosyllis anthogorgicola
AAAATAGAAACCAAGACAAAACGAAAATGTCTTGTAGCTGTTGCTGTGGTTATGACGTCATTCGGCAGACACATGACATTACGTTCGACGTAACGACTTTTCTAGTTTTAATTAAATCGCCGCTACATCTTGGTTTCACACAGTGTTTATTGCACTTGATGTCAAATTATTTCATTACGCACCATGTTCTGGAACTGACACGCAATGTGTTATGCCTTTTCCGCTTGCTGGGAGCTTTGACAATATGTAATTAGCAATTCAAGGAAATGCGAAGAGCTTATACATTCTCGTTTCTTAAAATGTTACCGTGTGCTCTTAAATGTGAAATATTAATTACCACCACCTGCCCTGCGCATGCAGGAAGGTCATATTTTCAGTAGTGTGTGTGTGTGTGTGTGTGGTATGTGTTGTCTGTGAGTCTGTCTCTCTGTACAGGCTATGACTAAGAACTGCTTGACTATCTTTATTCCTAGTATGGTGATACATAATGATGGATAATTAGACGCTCACAAAGATTAAAAATGTTTAAAACTGCACCACGTACGCTGTGAAATATTATACACTACCTAATTGATTCCAATAAAAAAAATTATTAAATTAAAAAAAAAGCTCAAACTCAAAGCAATAAAAAATGTATATATTTGTGAGCAACAGACAAGGTCAAGGTTAAAATATAGGTCAATGTCATTTGAAGATAAACTTTTGGATTTTGTAAAAGAATTCTTTTCATGTTTTAAAGCTTTCACTGCAATTCTAATTTGACATTTTCATGACTATGAGCACTGCACAAAAGAACCAGTCTTTCATATAAAATCAACTGCATACGTAGCACCGACAGTGATTACTTCTTGCCTCCTTCTGTGTTTAATATAGCATTATAAAAGACATAAATAAATTAGCAACAACAGGACATTGCTGCGTTATGAAAGGCTCTGCTTCCACAGGATAAAAATTTATATGCAGATTACATTATGTTGCATTTGGATTAGCTGCACCATGGGATAAATAAAGCAACAGAGTTTTGCAGGCAAAACGTGAAGGGCTAATGTCTTTGAACATTTCTAATTTTTACACTAATTACTCCTTTAAACTTGTTCAAAGAATAATGAATAAATGATTTCAATTAAGAAATAACGGAAATGTTGTAAACAGAAAAGTACATAATTTCCTGTCAGATCTGCGAATGTCTCTATCATAAACATGACCACCATGCAGTACTCTTAACAAGATTTAGGAGGAAGGTCAGCTTGAAGACTTTTGATCATAAAAGCTTTAACACCAGAGCCTTTCTAAAAAGAGCTGCCTTTAATGCATGGTCGTCTCATGGGTGTGATAAAACCAGACATTTAATGGGTTTCTCTTAACGCACTCCTTGAATCTGTCAATTTCTAAAAAAAAGCATTTCCTATCACATCGTGTTATCGTATTTTTGAAAATGATAAAACAGTTTGTTTAGAGTACGCTTTATACCACACAGATTTAGACACTGAGACTTGTCCTGCCAATGTTTTGTCACTTTTGTGGCATGTTTTCAGTCGAGATTTGACCAACATCAAAGAGATTATAAATATGTTATGTAATAGGAATCAACGACAGATTTTATGCCTGATGACTTTCTTCTGATTTTCATGGTAATGGACGATTAAGGAAGCATAATCAGTGGCTAAGATGCCCAAAAAGAGATTCATTCAATACTGCAAACTGTTGTAACCATAGTTTCTAATCCTGTCATGCGATATCACTATTTCGAAATCTGCCCTTGAAAAGAAGTGAAATAATTTTATTACAAATAACAATTTCGACGAATGCAAACTAAAGTGAATTTGCAACGCAAGTTAGAATATAGAGAAGGGTTTGGGATGCAGATCATGAAGATTTTGACACTGGTGATTCCAGGAAGCTGCCTTATTGCGCGCCGTGGTCTCATGAGTGTAATTCAATGATACATTAGAAGCTTTCTCTTAATGTACTATGATAATATATCAATTATTCATATCGGTCTCTACTGAATTTGAGTCCACGGGAATAAATCTCGTGAAGTGAACGATTTTTCATCAAATTACGAACGGTATTTTCTATGTTTCAAGAAATTCATGTTGGACATTCCATCTATTTTCGAATTTATCGACTCGTGTGGTGGGTGACTGCAGTCGTTAAATGAATTGTGGCAGAATAGAAATACTTTACTAAAGCTTAACGAAAACATTCAGTGCCAGGTTTTGAGGTTGCATTGATGAAGTTTGAAATTGGATTTTTTCTGAAATCAGAAGGTGGATTAAAAATAAAACTTGAATTTTTATGTAAAGCTTTCATGGAATCAAATAATCAAATTCTTTCATTCTGGAAATGTATTCAGCCTGAGGTAGATTACTGCAGGGATGTCTGTCACGTCTACTTAACGCAGTTAGCGAGTCTCAGTGAAATTCAATACAAACCTTTCACTCCTATCCTACATCTGAAGTAAGTAATTTATCTAATATTCGGTAGAGCCCACTTGAGAATACAGCGAACAGCCTTCTTGTTTTCAATATTTTAAACAAGATCTTTTTTGGGGAATTTTATTCTCCGCGCCACGTTCTAAGGTTACTCATATGGGATGGACTTTTGGTGTGGTTAAATTAATGGCATTTAATGTTGTATCAGATACACATTCTGGGAAAAGGAAACATGAGTTTATCGAGACATACAAAGTTTACAAGGTGATATAATTTAATCGTCATTGTTTCCCATTTCGGGGTCTAATGTTCAGCTCCAGCTCTTTCTGTCCAACCTGAAGCAGTCAAATCGCAACATGCTTGCAGTCGGAAATAACGTTAACTTGTAAGAACTATCATCAGACAACTTGTCTACTTAATATTAGCATGAAAAAGCTCAGTCGACTTCAAAACTTATTATTTTTCAGTATTTTAGATGCCAACAATACTTTCATAAGTTACATATCATTGGCGGATCCAGGGGGCGCAGGTCTGGGCACCCAGGTGGGAATCAGGTCTGGAACGGGGCGGGAATCACACCCTTCGGAAATCCTGGATCCGGGCAGATGTATTTTCATGCTTTCAATCGTTGCATTGCAGGTGCGGATCCAGGGGGGCGCCGGGTTCCGCCGCCCCCCAGCCCCAGGTTTTGGGGCTGAACTTTGGGGCCCCATCACCTCAAGACACTAAAATTAGACTGTAATTTGTAAAACAATTTCAGTCTTGCTGCACTTGGCATAACATTTAAGAATAATTGTTCAAAAAACATTTCCAGCCTCACTGCACTTGGCAACATTTTCATTTTAATGTGTCCAAAATTTTTCTAGCCTCACTTTGCTTGGCATGTCCTACAATCATCCTATCTTCTTACTGCTCTTCCAATTATTTTCCATAGATACACCTTTATGTCTCTTACACACCCCCTTTTAATTTTTATTATTATTCACATATGTGTTGACCATGTGCCCACATATGGATTTGAATACTTTTTGAATCAATTTTCATACTATTTGCATGTACATGTTAATGTAATATTCTACTCAGGACTAATAAATGAACATCAATTCATTCATGTAAAAAGCAAAAACAGTCAAGCTGTAAAAACAACTTTTAAATGTAAAAAATAACTGAATAATAATTCCCAAAATCTACTGACAACATTCAGAAAAATTAAACAAAAAGGTCACCAGAAATAAAGGAGAATACATTTTTGTTAATGAAAAGCCCTAGAGATTCTCAGGCCCTAAGGCAGGCCCCAGACCCCATGCCATTACTTGCTCAATGCATTCATGTGACTTTGGTTCACTACTTCGGCAAATATCGACACGTGACAAGTTGGGCCCCCCTTGATCAAATGTTGGATCCGCCCTTGCATTGAGCTTAATTTCAAAAGAAAGAAATTGTGGCCTTTTATGATACATATGTGCCAGCGCATTTGTTGCTGTACTTCAAATTGTTAAAGAAATATTACATTTAACACTCGGTTGGCAGGATAATCGTAACTTTATGACCAGTTATTGCAAGGAAAGCTGCCAGTAATGCAAGCTGGTCTCAAGAGTGTGATAAAAATGGACATTTTATGGGTTTCTATTAACGCCCTTAATCAAAGTGTCAATTACCTCGATCCGCTTCTTCATATTTCTCCTAAATTTATTTCTGAGCAATTGTTAGCACCACAAGAATAAACCTCATTTCTCAAAAAAGGTAACCCGACCAAGGAAAAAAGAGGAAAGAAAAAAAAGAATTAAGCAAGTAACAAGCACAGTATGAATTTCTATTGTTTCCAGTTTCTTTGATTTCCTGAGATGATTTTTATGGACAGAGGCATAAAACCTTTTTATTCAAAGTCTTGGCCCCGGGTGGCTGTACTACTTATGCGACGGGCCTGTTAGGTTCATGCAACGCTACACATTTTACACTCTTTCGACAACACTTACGATGAAAGACAATAATTAATATCAATTCCTAATTAGACTAACTAATCTCAAGGAATAAATTGTCAAAAATTTCCTGTGACTGTTCTCTTCATTATCCTGAATATCGATAAAACTAGTTCGGGTAATGAAACTAGCTGTGAATAGAAGAGCTGAACACATAGGCCTATGACCCTTCTTGAAGGAGACCGAATTTCATTGGAAAATTGATTTCTAGGGAACAATTGAATCATCTTGTCCTGACCCTCAGTCAGCATATAACTCGTGTTTCCTTTGTAATGGTCATTCTTCAGACTTCAATTCAGCGTGTTCAACAGCAGTTGCTTCTTTTTACTTTATTCATACGTAATAAACCTGTACTTTCCCGTCATGAAAGACCTTTCCTTTCATGTATCGTCTTCTCTTTGTTATTGTTTTAGTTTCGTATAATTCCCCATACCATTCTACCAGCAGGAATTTTGTCTGTACGAAAAAGGTATTTTAATGAGAGAAAATCCCATAAAAGGATGAAGAGTGTTTGCATCGATCCCCTGTTTTGGAACCGCTCAGTTATTTTATTTCTCTGAAAAGACAAGGCATGCTCTTGTGTGAGAATACAGCTAATTAACCTTTTTGTCCATTGGATTTGAATCAGAAATCTATTATTTTGTTATCTTCATTGTATTTTTGTTCGTCTGAGGATGAAAAAATTATCAGTTTTGGAGTAATAGAATTTTACTTTCGCGTGCAGCATTCTTTGCTGTCAATCGTTCCCAAGTTGATTTCTTTAGTAATTTTTCCCAACTGATAAAATTCCTGTGGAAGAAACTGGCAGAATGAATTGATAGTTCCGCCTTTAGGCAAATTAATATTCAAAAACCTAGGAAAACAATCGTGAATTTGTCAATCGGTGATGTACTGAGAAATTAATAATACAAATAAAAGTGATGGTGATTGCGATACGTGTAAAATAAGGATGCTTTTGTCATCAACGGGTCGCCAAAAGCTGATGGTGATTGCCTTCCTCCCCGATAGAAAAAGATCCTCTCGCTTTAACTGAAGTTAGGGTATGAAAAAGTTATTCGCTATCATTGACCTCTTGCAAACAGTGATGAACAAAAAGTAGTGACGTCACCAAAAATAAATACATAAAACGAGAAATTTCTTGAGTTAATTTCCTAAATCTTCTTTAGTAATCTTCTAATAGTAAACATACGCGCGGGCGCAATATCAGGGTTTTTTTTCGTTCCAGTGTTTAATGCATCAATGTCTGGATCCACAACTTTAACTTTAAAAGACCTGAAACTTACACGGTTGTAAATTTAATTAGTCAAAGACCCATTGTTCTCTTTACCAAAGGACTTTTTCTCTTGTTTATTAATGCGAAATAGTAAACATCTTAATAGAGTACAACCACAACACAAGTCATTGAAACATTACTGTCAACAAGTGTGTTGATTGTAGTGCAAAAAGGGTTGGAAAATACCATGAGCATTATAAACACTATAATTTTCCTTCACCCTAGAACTAACATTTGGGGCAATCGAATAGATGGCTTTGTGCCGTAAACCTTTAAGATTATTGAGCCGTCTCGGTTGACGTGCTGTAGGATATTTTAAGTTGGTTGATGGTCTGCACTGAAATTTGTTTATTTAATATAAGTCAAATAATTGTTCTCATGAAAATTATTATTATTAATAATGTAGTCTGTTGCAAATTTGGAAGTTTATAAATTGCAAACTTTTAAGGTTATGCAAGTGATTTAACAAATATGATGAAGAATCCAGAAAGTAAGAGTGTTACTGCTTCTTTGAATTGAGTTTGATGTTGATAAGTTTTAAAGAAAACTTAATATTCTTTTAATGATTACAATATTGTAAGTCACAATTGCGTTTTTAGGAGCATTCCTCTGTATTGGGGATTTCATCAGTCTGTATTGTGAAGATACATCTGGATATGTCTACAGCGACCAAACCAGGTGGGTATTCTCGATTAACAGGAAATCAAAGGCGCACCCTTGGGCCTGCTTAAAAATGCTTGAAAAAGTATGTGAGAAGTGTGGTTGAATGCCTGCTAACACCCACGTACAGTGTCACTTTTAATGATCAGAAAGTGTATGTAAATCGCAAGTGAGCAGGAAAGTGACAGATACACCACAAAAAATTACCGAAAACTCCGTCAAAAATATGGGAAATATCCAGAAGATCCCATAGCCAAGAAGGAACTGGAACAAGCCAGGGTATACTGATCCTACATATAATCGGAAACAGAGGGCATCAGAGGCCCAGGGACGCCTCAAATATTTAAAAGAAAGACATTAAAATTTTACATTAGCATTGAAACAAAGTCATCTAAGAAGAGAGTTACGAACACAAATTAAGTTACAGTATGTCATATGTCATAACAATATTTTATTTCAGTTTACTTGGTAACTCATGTTTCATATTCAAAGGACAAGACAGAGATGACCCAAAGAAAATTCCGAACGCACAAGGTTAGTTTTTGTCTCGTTTCACATTAAATGCACGAACAATGTAAAATCGATGATTTTTTTCGGCCGAATTCACATTCAAATGTTATGACGTCCAAAATTAAAGATTAATGATAATAACCAAAATGTTTGCTATTGGAGTCAATAAAATAGATATTTCATACACATCAGTACAAATACTAATCTAAATGCAATTACCAGTATCACTATTTGCGGACTATTGAAGAAAAGGGATTTTAAGGAAGATGTCTTACTAGTATATTAGTAATGTTACTTTCCCTTAGATTACTGAAATATTGTAAAGTACATACAGAAAGATAAAAGGTAAATCTGATATTCTTTACTTTTACAGCCGCCACGTTTGAGGTGTTGCCACCAAATCGATACAAACTGGCAAAAAATTACCGAAAACTCCGTCAAAAATATGGGAAAGATCCAGAAGATACCATAGCCAAAAAGGAACTGGAACAAGCTAGGGTATACTGATCCTACATGTGTCTGACTGTGTAGTATTGAAAAAAGTCAACTGTGTACAATTTCTTTCATTTTTCTAATTTCTGTTGTCACGAAAGATTAATGCTCATTTAGCACATATTAAAGGAAAAGTACACTTATTACCTAATAATTTGCTCGATTCGCCGAAAAAAACCGCTAAAAAAACCGCTTACTTTTCATTTCATAACTAAGGCTGCATCCGAGGCAGAAGAACAAGATAACAGAACAGAACAACAAAGATTAAGGGGAAAGAAGCTTCGATATGGCGAAGTCGTACAGGTGCATGTATCTAGTTTGCAGTACATTAAGAATAATAAAATACAACTCTATCATCAAAGACATAATCTGTGGTACAACACATTACGACAAAAATTTAAATTTAAAACTGAAACATTTGATTTGATCTATTGTTTCAGTTAAGACACAGTTTTACGAAAAAATACATCCATGTCAGCACAGTGGATATGAGCCAGATGGAACATGATAAAATGAAGGTATTGCTGTCTATTGGATTCGATATTTTGGTGGGGCACAACTGCAGAGGTGCTTTTTTTGCTCGGCAACGCGGGGCCTAGTTCACTCAGAGTTGACCATTCGGTTGTAATACGATGCTGTCCTAGATTATTGCTACAAACCTAAAGCATTCCCCTTTAAGTTAACACTTTTCTTTTTTGTCCTCATTCACGTATCTTCTTTGTTTAGTGCTTCCTTTCATAAATTTATATTATCACCAAACACGGGTGTATCTTGTCAACAACGTAATAAATCCTAAAATAAAGTGTACTGTTCCTCCATCACATTTACTTGGCTTAGGTGTTTCTGGAAGACCACGAGTCCAAGAATGCTCAATTTAGGATTTTGCCAACATGCAAGGTGAAGGTTGAGGGTGAATACATAGAAATATTCGACCAAGTTGTCCTTGAGAGTTACAAATCAGCTGGGACCTGTTTGGTTGAATCCGAACCGTTTGAGGGAGAATATGGAACAATGTGAGTATTCTTAAATCCCCTGACCCCCAGTTCACCATATATCATTACAGAATTACAGAATTAATTCACAATTTACGAACTTTGCGAACTTATTCAGTTCCCGACTGAAATACTGAGACAATTGGAGCTTCAACTTCAATAAACTAAATAGTAAGTGAACGCAATAATCCAGTCCAGTTTGGTTGACATAAAACTGTTATCAACAATTAACAAGAATGTATTTCAATCGAAGGCCGAACCGCCTGCTACGCCAATAGTCATTAAAACACCAAAGACATTAAAACATGAAAAACCAATACAAAAATATAGAAACTTAACTTTTGACATATATTTTGACCTTGGCCTTGTACATTAGTCAATCATATTAGTACATTTGAAATTTGTAAAATCAACAAAAATGTTTAAAATTGACCTTCAAATGACCTTGACCTTCAAATGACCTTGACCTCATTTACTTGTAACTAACATTGAAACATATGATATTGGCAAACATTAGTCCAAAATAGCACAATTGTTATAGCTGTGACATTGCACTTGACCCAATGACCTTGGTACTCAAACTTGACTTAGATATTATAAAGATGTACCACCATACCAAAATGAAGTTTCTAGGTCAAGCAGTTCAAAAGATATAGCCTGTACAGACAGACAGACAGACAGACAGACAGACAGACACGACTGAAAACATTACCTTCCCGCATACGCGGACGGTAAAAATTCCTTGCAATTCGTGCATCGTTAATCTTAAAATGATGACGTCTCTAAAGCAAATCTTTTAACGCGGAAGTCTCATAATGAAACAAACAATCCGTTTAACACACAACTATTTATTGAGCTACAGAGATTTGATGTTGTCTCTTCTACTACTGGTACTTAACTGAATGTTGTAAGTGAGTACTCAGATGTGCAGAGACAGCTTGTTTACACAAATGTATGTGTACAAGCTGGGGTATAATAATCATCTCTATCTACCTTAAAGGCTGTTCTATGCAAGTTCCTTGGCTTTATCATAAAAGTGACTGGCCAAATATGGAAGACAATCTGAGATATCCAATTAACGCAATATTCCTGTTGGTCATGTGTCCTCATTTAGTGGACAGATTAATTGAAGTGCTAAACAGACATTTAATTTTCACTTCATGCTACAGATGTGAACTGAATGTTGGAGTGGAGAGGGGTGCGTTCACAGTCATTAAGCATAGACACAATACCATCACGTCTCCGACCTTGTTTGTAAGTAAAACAAAGCCCCACTGGATTCGTTACTTAATAATCTGTTTTACTAGTTACAAGGAACTCTTATGTTAATATTGTAATTAGATAACAATAACAAACTATCCATTGAACTATGGTTCGCCAGGTGCTGCTCCCACAGTATGGCCGTTGCCAGCGAAACTTTTGTCCTTCAGTTTACTTGTTTTTTTCGTAGTTCGGCATGCCAACACAAAAATTGATCTTATGCAAATGTTTGTTTTAGTAACATCATATATACTTTCTTCAACTGAATACAACACGCATTTTATCCGTTCCTTTGTCCTGTTTCAGGGTGGATCTGTTGTGAGGTTTTATCACAAAGATCTAGAGGCTTATCTAGTTTCTGAAGGAGTATTTTCTGAGCAACCAACTGAAGACGGTAATAAGCAAATTTAAATACTAACTACGAATCGTGTAAACGCTCTTCTGTTTTTGGATAAATAGCTGTTCATGTGTAATTCCCCGAATATTATAGAAACTATTCTCATACATCATATGTAGCCTCAAACTTTCTCACCCTGGTGAGTATAATTGCAATTTGCTAAAATATCACATGAATTATTTTGCAGTACATTTCCGCGTAAGAGAAATGAATCCGATGGAAGCTCGATCTTTGTATCCGTCCAAATCAGGCATTACATATTGGCAGGTGGAGGATGCCAAATCTATCATCAGTGGTAGGTTACTAGCAATATTATCTGCAAAATTGAAGCTAATAGACTGCTGTCCCGGGTTAATATCATACATGTACAGGTAACTTGATGCTTCATTGCAATGCAGGTGGTAATGCATTTTCTTTGAACAAAAGCGTTTTCAATATTGTTGTCTAATGATACAGATTTAGCACTCTTCTGTTTGACTAATTTGATTATGTTCGGGGGTTTTCTAGTTTATTTTTGTTTGCCTAAATAAGTAAATATGTCTAATTTGCTTACCTAATTAGGCTAAGAAAAATAAATAAGAAAAACTTTGATTGCTTGATAACTTTTGTACTTTCAGGAAACCCGATAAAATGGAACCAGCCAGTGAGATTACGGCACATGACAACAAGACTGTATTTACGCAACAGCACAGAAGATGGAGTAACTCTGACATCCGACACAACAGATCCCCTAACGGAATTCAGACTCGTGTCACTTATACTTGTAAGCGTAGCATTCGATACAAATTGTGTGTGTGTGTGTGTGTGAGAGAGAGAGAGAGAGAGAGAGAGAGAGACAGACAGACAGACAGACAGACAGAGAAACTTTATTCTTACAGAGACCGGAGATAGAAGAGATAGATACGTCATTAAACGTGAGAATAGAACATATAGCAACCAAATCATGGCTACATGGCTCCAGAGGTAAGAATATTTCCAACGTTAGTGATCATTATGCAAAATGTACGTAATTTGTAGCTGATTCTTATTCATAATTTTCTCTGTTCAATTTTAACATTCCTAACAAATGGAATAAAATTCTGTAGACTCAACGTATGAGAGAAAGCAAGTAACTGTAGAGAAAGGCAAGAGAACCAAGGAAACAGTTATCAGAAGATGGGACAAAGCCGAGTTACTCAAGGTATTAGGAGAGCTTCTTGAATGTAAACGTAAAAAGCTAATGCTTAAAGCCATGAAAAGGCATACATAAAAGAAACAGTTTACTAAATGCCCACGTCGAGTCCGTATCCACTTGTTTTTATCTTACTTCATTTTCTAACAAAATTTATCACATTTGTAGAAAAAGAGATTACTTTTCTTAGCTGAGAGCCACAGATATATATACTCGCCTTATGCATGCATTTATTGCCTTTGAAAGCTAACAACGAAAAGGTTCTTTTGAGCGGGTATTCCTTTGAGCTACCAGCACTCATGGTCTTTAGATCGAGCTGTAATTTATTTTGCACACTTGAAAGGTGATGTGCAGCGAATCGCGACGGTACGCAGATGCTTTTTCATTTCAAGTCGTCACGGAAATAGACTGGAGAAAGTTCAACTATGTGGCTGGAATGGTGCCAATGATACAGGGCCTCATGAAAGAGGTAAGGTCCGAATGGTTTTTAGGGAGCAAAGTAGATCCCTTCTAAACATCTTCATATTGCACTTAATAAAATTAAAATTAATGCTGAATTCACAAAATATATTTGTCACCGTAACATTTGAAGTTAAACAATTCCGAAAATTATAATAGCCTGGTTGAATTGCTACATGCACACGATTTTACAATTTCAAATGTGTGCAAATTTCTTAAATGTCGCAAACTAGACTAGCAGAATCAAACTAAAAGCAATTTTAACCGAGGCAGTTTCGACACCAATCAATAGAACAGGATGTGCGTGGTAGCGACATCTAGTTTATATCTCTGTCCTTTTATATGGCATTGCTTATCATGACTCCCATATGGTCTAGTGGTTAGGATCCCGGCCTTTCACGCCGGTGGCCCGGGTTCGATTCCCGTTGTGGGAAGCTGATAATTTTATCTTGCTACATGCACACTTTCACTTTTTGCTGCAGTTTCCTCTCACATGTTTTTTCACCATACGACCTTCAGCATCACGATGCAAAATCATTAAAAAAGATCCTTGTTTTTAATAGGGTTGCATTTTATGTCTTCATACCTTTTTGAAAATTTATTTGTATGTGTAATAAAGTTTCCGAATTGATAAGAAGAAAATGAATCAGAATGTAGATCTACGCCTAAGATCTGCAAACGGCTAACATTTTATCATTTTGTCTTTTTAACAGCGCAGAGATGGAGTACGGATATCAACACACAGAGTCCACACAGTTTGTTCGGTAATCTGCCTTTTTCCCTTTCTTTTTAAATTCAATTTCAATACGTTAGGGTACAATTGAGTAATTCATTGGCGGATCCAGAATTTTCCGTACGGGGGGACGCCCGGCCTGTAGAGGGGGGGGGGAGGCGCCAACCCAATTTTCACCTATTTTCGCCCAAAAATCGGTAAAAACTGCATGAAAAATTTGGCCGTGGGTGGGGGGAGGGGGGCGCCTCCTGCGTCCCCCCCTAAATCCGCCAATGTAATTTGTTATAAGGTCAACAAGGCCTTTCTGTCGAACACCAGCGCATTTATAAACATGAAGGCCCCTTCAACCGAAAGGAGGACATCTAGCGGAAATCGTGGAACTAAACCTGCGCTTCAAACAAGAAAAAATCCATACATTTATATTTTAGATGAAGTATTTTAAACGAATAAGTAGTAATACACATTTTAAGGTAACACCATTTTGTTTTGTTGATAGGCTATGAAGCAAGTTAAGGAATTCATGGTTACAGATGGAAAAACTTTGAAAAATAACCAGAAGTTACTCCGGAATCTTCGAGTAATTCTTTTTTCGTGCTTCTGATTTCTTTTGGATAAACTTGAAATTATTGTGATACTTATGATGTCAATGTTGTTAATCAGATGTTTTTGCTTAAATATTATCCTTTTATACAGACAGACATACAGTTTTCCAGTTTGCAATTATGAGCCTACATGTTCCGATTATATTTTCTGTAGGTGACAGATTTACTGGTGGAATACTTAATGATTCCTTCCGTTCACGAGGATAATGTATATAAAAGCAAAATCAACCAAATTAACAGATCTGTGTACGATGTACTGCAAGCGTTTACCAGCGGAAACAGCAAAAAGAACGCGCTCTATCTTTCCAAGCACATCAAGTTTCTTAGAAAACAGCTGGGTGCCATGGTACGATATCTGTTCGGTGTTTTCTCCAATTTTTGTTAAATCCATCATGATGAATTTCAATCAAAGAATATTCCCGTAATTAGGGGCAATTAAAGCAAAAAGGTGTGGTTAAGCATGCCACTTATTTGATCTGGCATGAAGACTACGGTAACCAATACAGAGTTACGTAGGTCAATTAATCATTTATATTTCCAGGAGGGTGTTGGCATTCAGTGCTGCTTGACCATGATTGACTTGATTCAGGACAATAGAGCCATTGTGGACTGCATGAGAGAGAAAGATATCAATCTGATTGTAAAACTACTTTCTGTAATCAGGGTAATACCGTATGATATGCTCAATGTAAGCCCAGCGTATTGGGTCAACTGTCAACACTGAATGGAAATGATACATTTTAAGATCCATATAAATTAACTGTACAATACTTTATTCTAGCACCACACTTTTCTTGACCTGCTATGTGCTATGTGCGTGTGTAATGGAGTGGCGCTGACGGAAAATCAGAATTACATTGCAAAAGTCCTGTACAAGCAGAAGGTACCACATTCCCTGTGAGACAAATCGTCAAATTAGTGAAAATTGTACAGAGATTTGTTTTGTACCTATTCTATTATGTCGTATGATGTTTTTCTAGAACATATTTTACCACGTTGAGCCTGGTGAAATGACTGGGGACAAGAAGCTGAGTCGAAATTTGATCTATGTCTCAAAAGATGCCAGGAAGAAATGGTATCCTCTTCACACATTTGTATTTGTAAGTACAACTCACCTTTGTTCCAGAAATGAATAAAGGTAAATACAAAAGGATTTGTGACTTACTAACGTCCATCTAGGGAATTTTTTATCTATGTTAGTTTAATATTTTTATTTGAATTAGAAAACACAAGGAAGCGGGGAAGGAAGACTCTTTCTTGAAAGTCAAATGGAATTAGCGAAGAAGCTTGTTTATGTGAGTAACGTGATGAGTTTTTCAGTTGTCGAACAATGCTTTTAGTCCTAAAATGAAATATCATTGCATGTCATATATCGGAGATTTGCTGTGCAGGTTTCAGCACAATTTTCACTTATTTTTCTTGTCTTTCTTTCAGGGAAACAATTCAGATGCTATGACCCTCCTAAGAAGACATCGCAAAATGTTCGACTGGAAAGTTGCCTTTGCTTGTCTTAAAGCAGACGTCATACCAGACTTCCACAGAGCCAAATATGCCGACTTTGTTACAGGTGATTGATTAGCTAACTTGTTCCTGTCTAACCTTTCATTGAAAAACTAAACCAGGGGGGTCATTTATCGAGATTACTAAAATAACTATGGAAATAATTCTGAAATAACTCCGCATTATCCCTTGTTTTCTAGATTTCTTTGTCGATCCAGAGAACACAACTCATTCAGTTATCAATGAATCGCCAGGTGTATTTGCGTTTCATGACATAAAAAAATACAAAGCAGGCAAACATGATAACAAGGACGACCAACCGGTAGGGTTAGGATTGTTAACGCCATATTTATCGCTTTAGTTCAGTTCATTCCACTAAATTGACAAGATATTGTACTGCATAATTTTTTCTAGCTACGATTATCAATTGCGGATGAATTTCCTGGCCTGAAGGTATTTTTACAGTTGTTTCTACAACAGAACCCCTGTATGGTGGCTTCACAACCCGGCAGAAACTTGCTCATGGAAAAGGTACAGTACACTGCTACATTGCAGAGAAATGTCTTTGCGTTTCAGGTGTGAAAGTACCTTTTTATTTTTTTCACACCAGAGAGGACGCGCACACACACACACACACACACACACACACACACACACACACACACACACAATCACATACACTCTAAATAGTTTTCCACATGTTCATTCCTACAAGAGAGGTACCATCATTCATATTGCAGTCCTCAACAATACACATTTTATTCTGATTAAGGTTCTGCGAATAATAACTCGACTAGTGGTGAAAGGATACCTCGGAACACTGGATGACATCCAGTGGCTCAGCGTGCGGGCTGTCAGATTAGCCGATGGTAAAAACGACATGCCATATCCGCCAGAATATAGCCATGGTAGGTTACCAAAAGTCACATTCGTCAGAATTAGGTTGATGCGACTGAAGCATATGTTTAAAAAGACTGCAAAGGAATATTTTGTTTGAGGATATTCGTTTGACCAAAGGTCCTTATTAGCCTAAAACAAGCATGCGCCTAATTCCAGCATTCAATACAGTCATAATACGGACAGACAGTTTTTAAAAAGAGGTAGTCATCTCGGAAATGCAATTCATACATGCAACATTGAGACACAGAGGAAAAACTAAAACAAGGATCACATATTTTAATAGGGCAAATAAAACGGAGGACAAGCGTTATTGCTTTGTACCGACACAAGGAACGATACCTGCCAGGATCAGAAACATCTGCAGTCATCGCTGCTAAGCTTCAGTAGGTGTCAACAAAAAGCAGACTATATCTGTAATTGGGAACTTCTGGTGTTTTATGTACAGGAAGCGATTTAACCTCTTTGCCTTGCACAGCAAGGAGGTATGTACCAACGTCTAACATAAAAATTACTCATCTGTTGCAGAGCACTTGAAATTTTGGAACTGATGTTGAAGAAAGAATTCAACAATAGAGTTGGAGTAAGTCTTCAGGCTTTCACTTTAAAACATTTTCTTTGAACAAGTGTCGTATTATTTTTTTGACCATTACTAAGTAAAACGGGCAAGGTTTTTTTAACAGAAAATCAGAATCTTTCGCATAATGCTTTCAGGAATTTATAGCAAAGTTTAAACATGTCGAAGCAAAGGAACATCGAGTGAAGAAACATCACACACTGGGAATTCTCATGAGGGAAAATGCCGAGGCAATAATGATGTACGTAATGCTTCATCAGCCAAACATTTCGAAAATAACCTGAATACTTTTTTATTCCATTACGATTGCAATTTACAACTGTCAGATCTGGTATGCCGAAATTATGGGACTCTATCTCAAACATACCAATATACAATAAAATTATCCATTTTTTATCTTTATGTTTCAATCAAATAATCAGAACAGAATTTTTTCAAAAAATCACAGGAAAAGGTGTAGTATAAATTTTCGTTTTAACGTATGCACGCTTCGAACATTCCCTTTAATTTCTACCTCCCCTCGGCTTTCACCTTGCAGCAACTGACACATTTGAAGAAATAAAAAACAACAATAAAATAAAGGCTAAAAAGGAAATACTGCATGTGTGTCTTCCAGAAAATATGTAAATGGGATACTTTGACTCTCAATTGCCTTCATGGCTCTCATACTCAGAACGACAAATAATTAGCATAACAGCTTATGGCCAACGTAAATACTTCTTTTGTGCTTGTAATATGCTTGAATAGAAAAGCAAAGATGCTAGGTTTAAGCATGAGTACATTTCAATAAATGCACTGAATTACGTTCATAGATGTTATTTGCATGCATGATCCTCAGAGGGGGAGAGTTGTAAACTCAAGAGAATACTTTCCTAAAATAAAAGAAGCAAGTAAAAAGAAAAACAACTGATGTTCAAGGATTTACTGAAACTGAAATTTAGTTGCAGCATTTGAATACTTTCATTGGTACCCATTTTTCATGTTACGAATTACAGGAGGCCAGAAACAGTTGTCAAAAAGAAGTTACATCAACTCATGCTGGAGATTACAAGGCCTTCAGAAGGTTTTGAAAAAATACCGGATATAATGTTTGTAAGTTTGGCAAATTTTAGTCCAAGTAATGTACTTTCTTTCACGCATTTACCTCTTAGTCTAATTGTGTCTTTACTTTTAAAGGATTTGACACAGTACAAGAATGATGACTTGATAACCAAATCTCAACACATTCTTAACAAGTACTACAATTCTGAAGTAAGACTGTTGGAGACAGCGTCTCGATGTTTGGTAAGAGGAAAGACAATTTGTTAATTGTAGATAGGCTATGAATATTAAATTGAAAACATAACATCATTACATCTAGTGATTTGATTTGACACAAATTGAGTATAAATACAATTCTTGTATTACTTGTAAGATCTTGATGTCAGAAGAGATGATGGGAATGAATACGAATGTCATGGCAGATGTTGCACAGCTTAGGTTAATTAGCAAAAGTACTCTGAACCCAGAAAAAGCTGAGACCATCATGACTATCATATATCGCTTTGCCAAGTAAGGAAACATCTATTAAACCAACATTAAAGGTTTTTCGAAATTAATTTCGCCATAAAATAAATAAATTTGCCTAATTAGGCTAAAAATTTACAATGTTACAAGAAAAACAAATTACTCATCTTAATTTTTTCTCTTAATTAGGCAAGTTTGGTTTATTTTTAAGGCACATTAATTTCGAAAAAGCTCAACCATATCAAAATAGGACTATAAAAATTCCACTTGGATTCTTAATCCACACTAAAATAATTTTCTAATTCATCAATAATTCTTGAATACCAAAGATTTCTAAAAGAGGCATGTTCAGTTAGTAACGGATCCAGAATACATCATTATTCAGAATACTTGAGGCCATTATTTTTTTTAATTGTGTTAACGGAATGGAGGGACTCCGGGGCATCACTGGATCCGCTATTGCTAATCAGGGCTGAGACTCGACACGTTTTGCTCTAGATTTAACAATTTAAATAGAAAAGCACTTGTCTAACATATATCAGGAAAAGGGTGCAAAATTAGTTTTTCGTTTTTAATTTGTTAAGGTAAAATTCCAAAGAAAAGAAAAACTAATTTTGATCAGTAGTAGAATAGTAATCACGAGTCATAGATTTTGTCATTTAAATATTATTAACTGTTTCCAATGATATTTGTTGCATTTCTCTAGATATGCATCCAAGAAAAGGTAACTCTGTAAATTGTTGTGTAAACATCGCTATGTCTTAGAACTAATTGTTGCTTTTCGTTGTATGAGGATGGCTTAATACTTGTGAAAAAATAATTGCATATTTTCATTTGCCAGTGCTAACACTGGCAAATGATCAACTACATCTAGGAAGTTATCCCTCTTTTAGCATAAATACAAAGAGCTCTTTTCTTTAGTTTGTGTTTTTCTCTCCCTCCTCACCCCCGGTCGGTTTTACTTATACCCTGCCGCTAAATTTACATTGAGATAGTTGATACCCAGAAAACACTGTACTATTTTAGTCAACGAGTTAAAATCCATCTGAACTTACTATCTGTATGTCGCGAAGTGGCTTTTTCCTTTAAAATAGATAGCAACGGGTCAACTTCTCAAATCCATATTGGAATAACATTAGGATATTGATTTGATCCCGGATCATTCTATTTTTACTTTAAAAGCCTAAATTGACACAAACTATATTTCTTTTAGCCAGAGGAGACCAAATTCCCTGTCCAGCAGCTATGGTTCAATGATTTAGGTTCCTATTGATTGATTTACATGGTGCCTGGATGATCTAGA
>JBCAUI010113875.1:0-18743 GCA_038406195.1 Haplosyllis anthogorgicola
CTGCAAATATATGTGGTATCAATATTATTTATACAGGAGATAAAGAGGGTATATAGATGCATAGGGCTGCCAAATATTAAGTTTGCATCATCAATTGCTTGTCCAGGAGAAGGGCTCAAAGAAAAAACAAATATGGCTGCCATTTTGAGAATAATGGTCACAGCATCATAATTTTTGTTAGGCTTTGAGATAGGACATAGGTACATATGTGTGTAAGATATGAAGTCTCTGTGATCAATAGTGTGTTCAAGGTAGCTGTGCACAGACAACGCCGATGACAATGCTGACGACAACAACGACGGACAATTCATGATTCTATAGGCTCTTTGGCAATTATGCCAAATGAGCCAAAAACCAGTTTGGGCATTACTAAGGTGTGCAATTCTATTAACTTTTTTTCGAGTTGCAGATGGATGTCCTACGATATAATGTTTTCAAATTGAATTTCTTCCACTCGGTAAAAACTACATTGACTACATTTTCTCACCTTTGATCACATGAGCTACAAATGTACTTCGGCAAACCCTCCCTATCCAGGGAAACGTCGTGACCAAGATATGTTTTGATGACATCTATCCGATTCGACACTTTGGTTCTGGAGTTCCGCTGAACTCTTGGTAAATGACAAAGTCTGCAAATGTTCACTGTGAAAACAAGATCATAACCAATTTAATAAATGCGGCAATCATTATTGTAGAAGGAAACCACTACATGCCTAATAACACATGTGCACTAGGAATAGAACTTTAATTGTAAAAGATTTTCATCACCAACCATATGGATTAAATCCTGGGAAGACTCCGCTTTGAATGTGCGGCTTGTGTATTACATGAACTTCAGGTCCATAACATTTGCTGCAAGCATCAAATCCAGGATCTAACGAGCACAAAGTGCAGTGATGAAATGTCGTCCCTTCAAATATGTGTTGGTTACAGACGTCACAGGTGGGGAGCAGGTCGACGTCCATTTCTGAAAGATAAAAATAGATTCGAGGAAGGTACGTATTTATTCGAAAAATAGGTCCAGATGGACCTAGGCTCATTTGGCATTATCAAAAAACTATGACTATCTAAGTTATGGGTACAAGTAACGTGTATCAGACGAAATCTCCAATATGTAATTTATGAAAAACACAAATATGGCTGTCAAACTCGAAATATATGTGGCATCAACATACTTTTTACAAGAAATAAGGAGGGTACATAGGTACATATGACTGGCAAAGGCTTGTCCAGGAGCAAGGATCAAAGAAAAATACAAATATGGCTGCCAATTTGAGAATAATGGTAACAACAACAACATATTTGCTGGGTATTTCATTCATGTGCATATGTGTGTAAGATATGAAGTCTCTATGATCAATAGTGTGCTCAGGGTGAGTGTGCACAGATGCTGACGATGACAACAACAACAACGATGGACAATGGACAAATCATGATTATGTAGGCTCTTTGGCAAAAATGCCAAATGAGCCAAAAAGAGGACTTTGTGATGAGCCCAAACAGTGAAGAACCAATATATCTTAACCCTTCCGCCGCCTATGTTGACTATAGTCAATAAACATCCCTACCTGAAATAGTTTACTTTTATTGTACCTCTGCACCCCAAACTGTACACAATAAATCTATTCCCCTGTGTGCCACCTTTGACAATATTCACCCACATAAAAAAATATTAAAACTTTATCTCTCTATGCCTCCCACAACTTCTGTCCTTCCTGACAATGTACACAATATCATGCCCCTCAGTCCTTCTTTTGACATTTGTCACTAATCTAGTCCAAAAATATCACAAAGTATTTGTTTATTCACTGTCTACAGTTCAGATTCCCACCAGCCAGTATAAACATGGTAAACTAAACTAGTCCATGACCCAGATAAATTTGAAAAATGTCATACTCACTAACACACTATTTTATGATTCTATGGACCTAATCGACATATGGTATCAAGAATGTAAAGATTCTAGATTGTTTCACAAGTATCAAGTCAAATTCAGATCTCTCCATGCAAACTATGGCACTAAAGTTTTTATGAAACTATTCAAAAAGGTTAGTTTGAAATCCGTTTTCAAGTGCATTTTCAAGATAACTTCAAGATCACAACTCATGAAAGCAGAAGAATGTATGAGAAGAATAATTTCTAGTTACATGGATAACAATAACTAAATAACGTAAGTACATCTTTTTTATGCCAAATTATTTACATATATTTATTATGATATTATTTGATTCAATTTATTTACATGTACAGTACATAAAATAAAAACTTTGTGAGATAAATGTGTATATATTACATCTTACACAGCTATATCATTTAATCTTTCATTTAAAGCCACAGTTTTATCATCTCGAGAACTGTGATATATTTTGAAACATCTATCTGTGCACAAATTTTCTTTATAATCTGGACACCCGTACGAAGTCCATTTTTCCCAGTTGTACAGTATCTACTGTTGGTAAACTGGAGCATACAAAACACGGACGAGATGGTCTTTTCCTTTTGGCACCTACAGCACAGGGTATGTGACTAGGAAAATGACTCAGAAAGTCTACTTTCATCCTTGTTTCTCATACAACTGGGGGAGGGGGGGGGGTGGAGGGTAGTGTCCAAGCACAGCTTTCTAACCCCTTATCCAGTAAACTTTGTACAATTCTTTCCCTAAACTCTTGACTTTTTTTTTGGCCTGAGAATTTTTTGTGCAAAATATATGAATTTAGTATTATCATGTTCAAAAAATGGATAAAAAGTTGTTCTCCACCACTTTAGACTTCTCCAAACAAAATTATTATCATTTGGTCCCCAACATCAACAGTCTTCATTTTTGAAATGTAATCTTGAACAATTTTAAGTTTCCACATTTTATTATTTTCCTCCCCAAATTTCATCACCTCTACTATATTTGCTTCATGGATAGTTGATATCATGTACACTGCTCTTTTATTGCACCACTTCAGTGCCAGTAGAGGACCATTTCTCCTGAATACCCCTTCCCCCTTTTTTAATTTTGCTTCTGAAACACTTGATGGCAATCCTTTCCTGTTTTTGTGGACAGTCCCACAACAGAAAGTTTCCCTCAGATATAATTCACTAAAAAGTTCTGGACTCGAATAGTAGTTGTCCATGGTAATCTTTATCCAATAACTTTGAAATTTCCAGTAAACCTACAACAACTTTACTAGTTTTGTGCATAATGGGTCTAGACATTTGGCCTTTCTTGAACAGCAAAATGTGTTGTTTTTACCGCAGTATACGTCAAAAGCACAAATGTATCCAGAACTCGACTCCTTAATTTGGAATAATTTGGAAAAATTTATTCGGTTTTTGTGGATTGTACACTCTAAAAGATAGGCATCCTTTCCATGGGCAACACCCTTCATCATAAGCTGAATTCATTTCTGGGGTGTAGACAGTTTTAAATTTCTATGAACACAGATCTATGGATGGTCTCAATTTCCATAGGGGGTCATAATTGGGACTTCCTCTTCTGGGTTCTCTACCATTTTCATTCAGATGTAGATTTGACAAAAGGAGTAGGAAAGAATTTTTGGACATGTATTTTCTGAAAAAAGGAATTTCAGAAATTTTATTCCTGGACCAATATTTGGACATATTACTTTTCCTAGTCAAACCCATTGCTATAATATGTGCCTGCTAGATATAAATATCTCCTTCCGTCACATCTTTCCAATTTCCAATCCGGCTGTTCTCTCTCCTATTCAAGCCTACAATTATAAAAACAAACCAGAAACAAATATTTAGTACCAATTTGTTATTTCGGGTAATCACGAGACTTATGTTTACAAAATAAACATTTTTATCATGTTTATCATTCCAGGTTTTTTCCTCCTTACAAAGTGAATGCCTATTGGCTAGTTTGTACTGTGGCAACCAACTAACGTGACCTATTATTGGACTCTCTATTGATGTCATGCCATAAATCTAAACTGTCAGATCTTAGTTATATTTTTTTTCACCCAATCTCTACCATATCATTTTAAAGGTTCATTACAAACTTCGAACATGAGTGAATTTTGGGATAAAGATGCTGGACCAAGTACTAGTAATGATTCTGATGATCAAACAATAGAAATAGTAGAAGGAACTAGTGATGAAGACACCGCAAATTCGAGTGGCGAGTTTTAACATGTTTGCCTCTCTACATCACATTCTAATGGCACAGAAGACAGGATATCTGAAGAGAAATCCCTTGAAAGACCCTCGAAAAGAAGTTAAATGCTACAGAAGAGACAAAGTTCATATTGGAACAGAATGGGACCCTTTTCACAAAGCGGTATGTAAAAAAAACTATAATTTTTATCACTTCTCCTACATGTAATGATAATCATGTTGTACATATATATCCAAGGTTCTTTATCACCATTTCCCTTTTACCATTGTGTGAAACTATGCCAGAGAAAATATTGTATGACCATTTACTTTTTTTGCTACATGTTTCTTCAGATAACAAAGGTCAAAGCTGTTCTGCATTGTTTATGTCAAACAGATTTAATTATGGTTTTATTGAGACCACAGAGATTATGAAAACAATATAATCTGAAAAATTGGATTTTACTTCATTCCCATGGAGTCTGAAACTGACGTAATTTTCACGTACAAAGGACAAAATTGTAAACTGCAATATTTCGGCCTCTGCATTTTTTTATGCTTATGTGTGCTTTTCCTGTGACCTTAAAAATACTCAGGTATAAGTTTCCTTTGATCCCTGGACCTAGCCTCCTTTTGGGTTTCAGGATATCAACAGTATCACATTTTGAGGTTACTTGATCAGATGAGTTGGAACTTATGAGTAGATCTCTTTTTTTGTTCTAATTGTTTGAAACAAAACTTTGCCAGAGCTATTTATAGATTAGGGGTTGGCATTTAAATATGTGCATGCCCTCTTAGAGTACAAACAACAATTTGTAGGGATAAAGTGTTACATGTCTCTTGAGTCGCATGGTGAGTGGTCGGCCTTCTCTTTTTCAGATTCAGGGAATTGATTAGATTTGTTTGGACTTAACTTTTTTTAACCTAAGTATGTTAACATTGATCAGGTGAAATTTGTTTTACCATAAATTTGGCCGAATGTGGATTGTTACTGCACATTTTTATTAAAAGAGTTTCATGCAACATAGTTCATGGTTTTCTTGAATTTGTCAAGACAATTTGGGATTAATCTAATTTCTGTCAAATTTGTTTTTCATATTATTTATTCTGACTTTAAAACTTTCAGGGCATTTTAGTTTTAACCTAATTTAATACCAAGTTGTAGTTGACTTTTAAACTAAGGCTTTCTTGAAATTATATTACTTGTTGACCACTTTTGGTTTCTGACTTTGAATTTTTGACTATTTTTACAAAATGTAACAGAAATCTCCATCTACTTGCTTTTATTTTTGGCATAAATTTATGACAATTAATTTATACACTGCAATCTAAATTAATTTACCATAATTTTAGTTTTTAATTTGAAACATAAAAAATTATTGTGTCTATTCTTTTCAGGTTAAACCAATTTTTGTAACAATGATGACTCTGCAGACAGGAGTGACAGAAGGAAACTCGTGAGCAGATTTATACTGGTTACACAGAAGAGGATACAAAAATTCTACAAAAGCAGAATCAAATCCTAAAAAACTTGGAGCCATGTAGAGTTCGTATTATGGGAAGAGGGTTCATAAATTTACTCACAGAAAGGGGAATAAACAAGTATGATCTGAGGAAATCAGATTCAGGATTTGAAGAAGATTCTGATGACTGTTCGGACAGAACTTTTGACCAGGACGTTTTGGGTAACTTTGCCAAAGAAAGCCGCCCCATTTTTTTAACATGTTGGTGATCCCCTCAAGAATGGACAGGCAACAGGTGTTGACAAGATGTATTGCTTCCAATATGAACCAAATGGAGTCACAGCCAATATAGCTAAGCTATTGTGGTGGTTGGTGGACATTTTCGGGAAGCTCAATGAGTCCCAAATTTGGGCCAAAGAGGAAGACAGTGCAGGGATTCGTAACTACAGATTTGGCTTCGGGAAAAACCAAGAGCTCACCTAGAAGTTTACTTAGGCAAGATCATTAAAGTTGACCTGCAGCAGGAGGAAGATACCGTAATCTGAAGTATCCTGTTGGATTACTATAACCAAAATACCTTGCCAAACAGGTAACAGATATGACTTATTCAATAGTACTGGCTAATAACTACGACTACGGAGGGGCAGATGTTGGCATGGCCATGACCAATCTTGCTGTAGTACCTGCCGAGGGTTCAAAGTATGATGATGATAACACCTACGATTATCAATCATCAGATATTGAAATAGCCACAAGAACACCTGAAATGATATACTTGGGAACTGGGGGACTGTACAACCAGTGGCCAGGGGATTTACGGCTGGAGGACTATTCTTGGTGAAGAAATGGTCTGCAAGGACTACACAAGTGCCCCACAAATCTCTTTGCAAGGGCAGATGGAAACTTGAATCTCAACAGTATGGTTCCTAATAGAAGAGGAAAAACAAAAAAGCAAGGCACTATCGTGCAAGGATTGCCAAACTAAACTTTAAACAGCTGAATGAGGATATTAAAAATATGCTATTCGGATATTCATGCGTGGAAGGGGTTCAGAAATTTAGTGATTAGACAATTTTTATAAACTGAAACACAATGATGATTGAATACAAGTTGAAACTATGGACTTATGAAGGTGACATATATTTGTAATTACTTTTTTGATTATAGTCTTGAGTGGACACGTTGGATTTTGAGACAATTTTAACTAACTTTGATGATAAAAAGGATTGAATACAAGTTCAAGAAATGGACTGATGAACATACCACATATTTGTATTTACTTTTTTGAGTATTGTCTTGAGTGGACATGTTGGATTTTGAGACAATTTTGACTAACTTTGATGATAAAAAGGATTGAATACACATTCAAGAAATGGACTGATGAACGTAATGTACATTTGTATTTACTTTCATGGGAAATGTCTGGAGTGGACAAATTGGACTCTGTTGGAGCTGCAGCTAAGCATTTTTAGGATTCTTTCTTGAATTTATGAGCATGTTATTTGATATCTTGTGTAAGTGTTGAGCATGTTTAGACTTGAGTATGTAGAAATTTACGAGACTTTACAGTTCTAAAGGCCTGTTTACACTATGCAACTTGTTTCATGCAACTTGGGTCTTGAGATATTTTTTTCAACTGTTTTGGAAAAGGTGTGAAGAAATAATTTGTGTTTACACTAGGCAAATTTGTGAGACAGACTGTTGACTTTGTTGGAGATTTGAATGTAAAATACATTTACATGTGTCAGATAAGTCAATCTAGATGTTTTTGATTTGATGTTGGCCAAAAGTTGGCAAGAAAAGTATCAATAATATAGAAATCACAAATTCTGTATGAAATACTTTCTTGAGACAAACTTGCATGTTTATTTTTCATTTACACAAGGAAAATGTTTCTTCATACTGTTTCTCAATATAAGTTGCATAGTGTAAAGGGGCCTTAACTTTTTACTGATTTATACTTATAAATTTTCTTTATGGATTTGTAAAAAAAAATTATCGTACAGTTTAAGTTTATTTTTAAACATTATATGGAATAAGATTTTAAAATGTATGAGAGTATCATGTTTATGGATAAGTGTCTAAATGTATTGTTTTACTATTCCAGATATATATGTAGAGTGAATCAGCCAGATTTTGTACAGATTAATTTTGGTATTATTTATGAAAAGATGAGAAAAGTTGGGATTTAATTTTACTTTGTGTGTTTGAAAAAATGTATTGTATGTTAAAATTCTGTGACCAAAACTAGGCTGTTTCACTAAACTATATAAAGAATGTTTACTTTTATAAATTGATTATGCTAAGATTAGTATTAACATTAACAAGAGAATGTTCAGAAAAATGGGGTGAAAATGTCATACATGTATCCAAGAATATTAATAACAATATTATGTAAATAAGTTATAAGAATGTGACTTACCTTGCTATTTTTCATTGGCATAGAGGTTGGTTTGTGTAGTAATGATAGACAATGCTGTCTGGTAGAAAGAGTTTCAGGTAGTCATAAGGAGTTTGACCATCTGGTTGCATGTTGAGTCCTGGGGTTCCCATAAATGGTCCGTGTGAAGCACCGGTTCCATCGATGTTTGACCACTTCCAACCATCGGCAAAATCATTCAGGTTTTCAATATCAAGAATGTAGTTTTTCATTTGTTTGATATTTATGTCTGTATTATCATCTTTGTGTAAACTGGAATCATCACTGAAACCATTTTCCAAGTCCATAACAAAAACATCAAACATGAGTTCAGGTATTCGCATTGGCGGGTTTGAATCACTAGAAGATGAGCCAGATTGATTTTGATTTTGATAAAAGTCCATTATCATTGTCAACTGGATCTTCATTTATATCTTGCTGTAAATCATTTTCGTGTTGTACTAAGTCGGTGGGATTTACAGGTTGCATTACAAAAAAATTGGAATCACCATCTTCTTCATTATCACTTGGTGGAACATAAACATCAGGATTGAAGATAATTTGGCTATTATCTGCCATAATTGTAATTTTGCCTAGTAACATAGGGTATGTTTAGATATTTACACTATTTTCCCACTAAAGTATGGCAGGTTTTGTTTTTGGGGGTAATAAATTACATTTTTGGCGCAAAATAATTTCTAAGTGAGATCCAGAATTAGGATCCTGGATGTATTTTGATAATAGAAATGTTGGGTTGTTACATGTGTATTGAATGAACGAAATTAAAGGGTTTTATGCATTTGAAACAAAAGAGGGATGGATTTAGAGTAGTCATTATGATAATATTTTATCTCATTGAGGCACCACTTCCTAGAAGAGCATTTTAGAGGGTAGTTAAAGTGATTGACAAAAGTTGAACAAGGCAGTGATGGACTAATGAAAATGACTGGAGATATATGTCAAATGAGGCACAAAGAGGACTAAACAATATTTTTGACTAAAGTCAAAGTAGGCACTTTTCTGCTAAGTATGTTTTCAAGGCCCGGCGGCGGAAGGGTTAAAGGCAAGGCACTAGTGTTCATGATACAAGCAGAACAAATCTGAAAGCATAAACTTGCATTTAAACCAAGAACTTCCAAACGGAGACGAAATCTCTATTGATAGGCTCATTGATTTAAAGTAATGCAGTTTCGCCTGAGAACCATGCACATCCTCCCTTAACACCATGCATACTCCTAGAATTTCCAGACATCTCACCATCGAAGTCTTCTGTCAATTGTTTTATGAAAACAGGCCACTGCAGTTTAAAAAGAAGGGGAGAGATACTGAGAGATACTAACTTAATTGACAGCGAGAACATCACACCTAAATTTTTGTACATAAATTTTCAAAAAATGAGTCCGGTAAACACCTGCTCTTTGCGAAAAATTGTGATCAATAGAATTCTACTCACTGTAAAGTGACAGAACATAGTGTGATACCCATAATCCCTTGTTAGTCCGTCCACTTTGTATTTCCTGTTCCTCTCATCTGGTGGGATGTGAAGGCGTTATAATTTCCTGTCGACACCCGTCGGGATTCTGACGTATCAATTAAGAAGCAAAGTTTTTACACTCGGTAATATAAACTAGTTATGATTTTCTCAGTACATTGTTAATAACAGAAAGTACACCTAACTATGATGATCCTCTAATCTGTATCTGTTGTTCCGGAAGTGCTCGTGTGCAGTTTCTGTGTTGCAGCTATTTTGAAGTAATTGATGGCAAATTGGTAGCAACTTCTGTATGGCAATTGTCATACTTTGGAAAATTAAAAATCTGGGAAACAAATGAATTTGATGTAACCTGGAAATAAAAAAAAATGGCACAATCTAATTATGTGGTTATGAATTATTGAGCATTGTCAGTCAAATTCTGCTTTGAGCAGATGGGATGAATAGGGCGATTTCCGCAATACACTGTACTGTACCCAAAATTCGCATAACATTCAAGGTTAAAGCGTATGCAGTCAAATCATTTATTTAGTTTTAGTGTCCCCCGAGGTAAAATAGTGTTTTACTAATTACTTAAATCATAAACAAAGTGGTTACATCATTAATTATTAATTTATTAATTACAGGTAGTGTTCAATATACCATTAAAGCCTGTAATACTTTTTTGAACTCAAGTTTCCTCTAGTGAATATTATGATTTATCTAGCGGAAGTTTTTTTGATTTATGTCCAATGTGTGATCAACTATTGCGTTATAAATGGAATTGACTTACGGAAATGCGACAACAAATAATACTCTCATTTGAAGTAAATATCTCTATTGCATTCATGTTGCAATACAAGGTGAAGGCACAATGGATATATTATTTAGACAACAATTTTGCGAGATTGCCCACTTCACATGTGAAAGGGAAAACGTTATGAGGAAAATTGTTAATTCCTTAACGTATTTGTACCAGAAATATACCCATGTAATGTGAATATTAAAAAGACAAATAACAGGACAAAAGAATGGGTTGAGCGAAATTAAGTGGGCCAATGACAACGACGTTTTCTGATGTCGTGAAAATAAAAAATACTATTTGAGAGTAACAAAATTATCAGACGAAATTAAATCGTTCCACACTAAACGACAATTTTCAATTGGACTATTACGTACTACTGTGAGTGTTGTGAGCTTATATTTAACTCAGCAGTTAGATTAGTGTTGACAGGAGGGGCCGTGGGATTTGAAGCTAAATTGCATTAGGTGAATGGAGCTGTAACTGTCCAAAATTAAGTTATTTTGACATAACTTAATGCCCATTAATATAATGCAACAAACAGTCAGTAAGCACAATACACTTCATTATAGCACTTACAATATAAAGGTCATTAGAAGGCTTTTCGTGTTTAATTTGCTGGATACATGTACATTAAATTGATGAAAGGAACAAAGGGAGTTTTCATTTGTTGGAAGTACTATTTAGATAACAATTTTAAACAAAGCGACCACTGCTCAGATGTACCTTTGTGTAGATGTCCACAAAATCATCAGGTCACTTCAATCGAGTGCTCTCTGGTTAATATCATAGCAGAAAATAGCAATAGGTGTCACAATTTTGAAAAATAATGCTCGTGATTCGGCAACTAAGTGGTATAATTAAACAATCAAACTTAAAATGATGAAATGAAATATGAGAAAATGGAAGAGAAATGATGAAACCACTGTAAATAAGCAAACAGGCATCATAATGAATTTATTTATCAGTTCCAAAAGATGCATCGGCTGTTCAATAGTTTTGGTTAATTCTTCTCTTACAGTATGCTGTTCATACAATACGCTGTTCATTATACAATCGTTTAAACAAATCCAGGCTATTAACGGTGATGACTTGGACATTCAATGTATAATAAAGATGTTCATAAATTATTGAACGTTCGTAACAGTGGTTTAACTGGTTAATTGCTAACAAGTTATGCCTACAATAGGATTCACGGTGCGCGTCTTGTCATAGCAGAGATAAATCTAATTGACCAGATGATCTATGGTACTAACCTTTCCCTTTTCAATCTGCCATGTCTATTTGTAATTATTTATTTGGCACATACTCAAACTTAAATGACAATTGAACCATTGTAGAAATTTAGTGATGCAGACTTTCATTACAACATGTCTTATAAGTTTAGAAAAGCAACATTTGAAATAATATATATAATATATAATTAAGCTGGTCCCCGCTAGGGGGGGGCAGCTTCATGTGATGGACTAAGATTTAAGTGAAATGCAAAAAAGAGTGTCATATTTAACAACAGAGCCATGTGCATGTGTGTGTTGAGGATCTCTTGACAAACCAAAGCATTGTAGCAGCTGCTGCTGCTGCTTTACAGTTTGGGAACCACAAACATGTGCACAGTGAGTCCTCTGACAAAGTCAATACTTATGTAATTGATAAAAGGTACAGAAGAAAGCAAAACACAAACAAAAAACAAACAAACAAAAAAGGTTTGGTGCACCAGTTATGGGAAACCTATTTTCAAAGTAACCTTTTGGGAGGAGGACCAGTTTTGTATTCTTTGAATATCTTTCTAGTTCATTTGCTTGCAAAGTTACCGATCACTTCTACTTGAAAGGTGACGATGCCTAATTTCAAATTAGCATAAATGTATAAACCCATAAAATGAATTATCTTCTTGAACCATAAGAAATCGTAATCTCACCCCGCTGAATGGATAGGTCCAATTGGGTCATAGGAAGCAATAAAAAAGTCATTAGTAGTAAGTATGATCTGTCCATGTATCTTGTATCTGGCAACTGACCACGTGCATTTTGTTCTAACATAATCTTCAGATATGATTGGTTTGCTCAATGCCAGTATTATTGAGTATTTGGAAGAATTCTGGCTTGAGCTAAGTAGGAGCAGGATTGACTTTAATTTAAAGTGTTTTTGGATAAGAAGGGCATGTATAATTAGTGTTAAATTACAATCACAATCTACAAACAAAACTGTTATCCATTTGAAGGCAAAAATACAGAATATGGGAGAATTTGGTGATTTAGAGCAGCTTTTACGCAGCTGTCATCAATATGTTTCAACATTTCAGAGATCAAATTCACCTGAATTTTAATATTTGAATAATTGGATAATTATACTACTTGAATTTCATGATATGGCAGATTCGATCATTGTTCCTGATTCATGTGAACAATCATCTTGTGAACTAGATCTAGATTGGAATTATTCCACCCAAAGTGATAGTAATAGTGATGATAGTCAAAGTGGTATTCGAAATGAAATTGATAATCTCATTGATGATTTATCAGCTGGTGAGTCACCATATGAATCAATGAATGAGTGTGATGATGATGAAACAACAAACCATTTGGAAAACTGTGAAATGGATAATAATGAGGTCAGTCATGACTTCTCTCTTAGTGGATCACTGGGTGCACCTGACAGTGAAACAAGTAGGAATAACAACAGTTTTTTACCCTCTGATATGGACCTTGCTGAAAATTTGTTCATTTGTGTATTGGACACTGCAAATAGCAGCATTTTGGGTCATGCAGACAATGCTGAATTGGATTCTTGTTCACCTTTGTCACCCAGAGAAGGTGCTGAAGAAGGACACAATGATGGATTTGCAGGAGAAAATAGTGACACTGTTGATTCTAATGAATCAAACACTCAAGAAAACACTGAATCTCCTCCAGATGAAGACAATGCAAATCCTGACTCTCCTACTGATGACATGAACATTGCAATAAATGAGGATAATCTTTATTGCAGACCTGAAGAGGCTTTGGATCCGAGTATGCGATCTTTGTTGGAAACTGATTCGATTTGGCAAGATGACAACTTTCAACCTATACATGTTAGAGGCTTCACAGGTTCAGGAGCTTTTCACCTGCCAGACAGTGTTGACACAAATACCTGTAGTCCAATAGATTATTTTTAACTCTTTGTTGATGGTAACTGTTTTCAGAAATTTACAGATAATACCAATAGATATTTTAAGTTGAAAGTGGGTCTGAAATGTCTAGTGCATCCTGATTACATTGATAAAGAGTGGTATGCTCTGACTGTTAGAGAGTGCAAAGCATGGATCAGTATGGCTATAATAATGGGTATTTGCAATAGTGCCCGATATAGATCATATTGGTCTTCAAATGTTTTCCTGCGAAATTATGGCATTGCTAATGTTATGCCATTGTCTCATTGCTCAAAAATATCTTAGTACTTTCACATATCTGACAGAGAATGAGAAGTGCCACACAGTGCACCTGGTTATGGTAAGATAGGCAAAGTTCAGTGGTTCATGGATGAAGTTTTGATCAAATTCAGACATGTGAAAAGTCCTGCCAAAAATCAATCTACAGATGAATCTATCATCAAATTCACTGGTCATGCAGATTTCAAACTGGAATGCTTGAAAGCCTGTGAGAAGTGGGCTAAAAGTCTTTGCCTGAACTTGTGCAGAAACTGGCTACATAACCAGAGCAGAATTATACAACCAGTTCCAAAATGGGATTGTATTTTGATATCATAAACAAACTGTGCAAAGACATCAGAGGAAAAAACTACCATGTACATTTTGATAACCTGTACACAACAATTCCACTTGTTAAATTCTTGTATACAAAGCAGATTTATGCCTGTGGTTCTTTGAGAGCTAGCAAGAAATACCTCCTGCCACTCCTGTGTCAGAAGAAGCAATCTAAATTACCAAGAGGCAGTTTGAAAGCATTTCAGTATACCAAATTGTCAGATTTGTGCTGCCTAATATGGAAAGACACACGTGATGTTCGAATAGTTGGCTGTAACACAGTTCCAGATCTGTCCACTAATATAGTTCATAGGGTGGGGGGAAGACAGATCCAGGTAACAATACCCCACATGGTGAAACTGTATACCAAGAAACATCAACTTGAGCAACAAAGAAATGTTTTGACAATCTGGAATTTCGACTGGAGTTAGGGACCACACTGATAAATGGCTTTTCATCATGGAAGCATAACCTAATTTGTAAACCCAGA
This sequence comes from Haplosyllis anthogorgicola, assembly GCA_038406195.1. Classification (NCBI taxonomy): domain Eukaryota; kingdom Metazoa; phylum Annelida; class Polychaeta; order Phyllodocida; family Syllidae; genus Haplosyllis; species Haplosyllis anthogorgicola. The sequence goes on from JBCAUI010113875.1 coordinate 14,500, forward strand.
AACCTTACAATTCAAAGTGTAAATGGTCATAAATTTGTGTGTATGCTGGTAAAGAGACTGAGGAGATGTGTGGGTCACAAATGTTTCTTCTGTAATGAAAAGCCAAAAGAAACCGTTTATGTTTGTGAGAGTTGTAATGTACACTTTTGTTTCTCATGTTTTCCACTTTGTCACTCCAAAAATGATTAAATGAGGATGTAAATACATCTACAAAAAGTGAAATAAAGCCATTGTTTTTCATAAATAACAAGAGCAGCTTTTATTGATTTCATTGATCTTTTTTCAGTATAATTTCCTTTTTCTAATGCTCTGAGTGCTAGTGTAACAAAATAAGATTTAAAACATATGTACAGACAATTGTATGTAAAAAGCCCCAGTGACAATAGTGTTAATGGACAAGACCACCAATTCAAGCAATTTTACAAAGTTGCGACATTTACAGATTTTAAATTAATTATTACCTTGTTAACCCTTAACTGAAATTCAAAATGGTTTACAACATGTAGTGCTAAGGTTGTGAGGTTATGTAAGTTCAGGTAGTGCTACATTACATGACCTATGTTTGTACATTTTGAACAGCAAGTAGAGTAAGTGAATTACACAGCATTTGTCATCAAATGTGTCAGTAAACCTCTTCATGGCAGAAGTGCTTGTGCAGCTGTCTGAGATTTTCTGCTTCTTCATGACATATTTTTGCCCCTGGGGAGACATAACGACTGAAAAGACATAGCAAAAATCAGTAACATGTAAAGTAAAAATAAAACAAAATAAAGGTTCTTTTTAGGACATGTTTTGTGACTTTGTAATTGGAAAAATAAAATAAGTCAAAGTAATTTAATGTTACGTGGATACTCACTTGTTGTACTGAAGAACTTGACACAGAGTCTCTGACAAACAACCCTCCCCAATTCTCTCCAACCATTTAGCTGTCCAGGGAACAAAGTCTTCAGGATTACCTTCCAGGTTTTCACATGCTGTATGCCATTCTCTATATAGTTTCTCAGGAATACTTTCAACCCCTGGATCAGTTTTTCTGCAAGAGTACAATTACCTAAGTTAAATTGTGACATACATAAATCATCATACATAAATTGTAGGTTTTCCAGATTCAGAGGTAACCTTGATGAGAGGGGTTCTGGAGAATGTTTTCTTGATGAATGATCACACAATGAATTCCATTCTTGCCCTCCATTCAAATCCTTCTGGTGGCTCATGATGAACAAACAAAAATTTGCTGGTAATTTTTTCACTTTTTTGGCGACTACTGTGTCACTCTGCAGTGTGTTGTTTTGTTATGAATTGGTCAGTTGTGTCCAACAGATGTGCATCCACTCTTACTTGGTACATGTCTGCAAGAAAACAAAGAGAAACATATTGTAATCGTCATTGGACTAAAAATTATGTGTGTGAACTAGTGCAGACTATTATGTAAAAGGTTTTATAGCTAAGTTGATAGTAACTTTTACTTGTGCCTATTATAACATGTGAGGGTCAACTTGGAAAGCTGGCATTACTGTGATTTACATGTTTACGGTCGTGGTAAAAATCCCCAATTTCTCAGAAATGGGGAAAAGAATTCATCATAAAGGGCTGAAGTAAGACAAGTTGCAGCTGACTGAATGCTCACAATGTTTCTTTACACAGCATTGAGCATTACATATGAAACATATCAATCAGTATTGATGGAAAAAAAAGTATTACATATGACACAAACACGTTTTAGTTTTAACGCAATTGAATTTGTTGAGATGGCCTTTGACCAAGTTTTAAAAACCATTTGACTCAAGTAAATCACAATTCTCAATACTATTTAAGATCAAATGTGAATTCTACCCTATTTAATGTATGTACTGAAACATAACAATATAATATTTAGTTACCCTGGATCCCCCATGGTCTGATAGAAAACAACTCATACAGAAACAAGTATCTCTTGGTAGCCATCTTGGATGGTGCAAGGATTTTTCAGGAAAATTCTGGTTTTCTAGTGTCAAGAATGCCACATGTATGCACATTTGGTGATGAAAACCATCAACAAAAAGTGCTGCCACACTGTATTCTGTTATGGCTAAATTTTATCTAACATTTGGGTTATAAAACATATTAACTCACCCTTTATTTCTCCTTTATCTGTGGCCTTTCTGTTCCTCCCAGTTTGGTGTTTTGTTTTTTGGGAGTGTGCATGTATACCATATGTTCTTTTGAAGTTGTTGTCATGTTTACAAAACAGTTCAAAAAGTAGGTCACATAAAATATCTCCACAAACATGAATAATAGCTGACACAAAAAAAAGTCTGAGTGAAGTGAAACACAGCGACTACTTCCCTTTGGGAATTTATGACATTAATATAAGTTACATATTTTTATTTCTACTAGCAACCCCCAAGAGAAATAATGTCATATTTCACATAAAGAATTCATTCACATAATTTAGTACCCGTAATAAAGTATAGGTGGCTGAAAGCCTACTTAAGGAAAAAAAAATCCATAATGTAATTGTACAGTTTTCAAAAAGAAATGGTAAAGGAAAAGGGAAAAAATTTTGTTCAGTTTTTCTTTACACGATGGGTTATTACTAAGTGTAACTTAGATTGACACACTTAGCCTGTGCATCATGTTCAATAACGAGGTGCTAATGAGGGTAATGAGGTGTTGTCTTATCATGTGTGCATGTGGTAAATGTGAGGGAAGTTCAAATGAGCTGGTTCTGTGTATACATAATCGGAGTACCTTACCCTTACCCTATTCACGTCAAATAGTAACAAGGCTCAAGAAGTAATGGGTTAAGCCGGTTAAAGTATTGTTGTTGTTGGTAGGTTTATGTACTCAAATACATATTTGTATGTTCATCGACGTATTACAGACTACGAAAATGCGTTTGGAATCCACTAAGAATTGATATAGAGAAGGAAAATCAATTCACTTTCAAACAGAAAGTAAGTTTGAGTGATACCAAAATGAATAACAAATCCTGAGTAGTGATGTAGAATCGAGAAAAGCTCAAATGAAATACTAATATAAAATGCAGTAATTGCCTTATTAACCACGTCAAAGAGATTTTACAGGGTAATGAACGTGACACTATTTCAGGATTTTATATCTGATTTTAGTACACCTAAAAACCAGTACAAGTATTAAAAGTTTGCTTCAGACAAAATAATCTACAAAGGTTCATAAAAAGTACAAAGGGAATAAATTGATAACTCTGCTGTCTTGCAAATTGCCGATTGCCGTAAGTGAAAACAAGTAGGTTCAAGTTTGTTCAATTCATTGTTGATTCCATTAACGTTATTCCATTAGCACATGGGACAAATTACTGTGGTTCTGTGCACATTGTAGACTGGGGTATTTTTAATTATTTACAGACCCAGAAAAGAGAGCAATAACTGGCTTTATTTTATGCGGTTATCCAGAGGCGTTTTAAAGCCGAAGACCTCCTGACAAAAGCCACAGAGGAAGAGATTATTTCTATTGCACAGGTTTTCAACAATGAAAAAGCACGTGTCACCAAAAGTCCACATTTGGTGGCAAATTGTAAAACAATCTGCAATGATGCTTACATTAGTTTTGAATTGGATGCTGTGCCTGTGGAATGAATGATAGAAATGGGTTGTCCATAGTGTGCAATCTGGCCAGCCGTGCGAGACCACTTAAAAAGAAGCCATAAAATTGTGCTTATTCCTCATTTGTCTTTTTTGATTCATACAAAAAGTTGAAGTGCTGGTATCAATCACGGATAATAGTTAAGATAAGATCAGACCCAGAAGACACAATTTATTAACTCTATTTTTCAAATCAGAGCAAATGCGCAGTTAATCACAACAAAAAACTTGAATATAACCGAATATAACCATTTTACTATTGCCTCGACTCTTATTCAACTTAATCCCTTTTACTTGCGAAAATAAATAAATAGTGTATGCAGATACGGTTTAGTTTCAAAGCCATGAAGTATTTTACTATTACATGAAGCCTCATCCATGAAAATGATCATTTTCTGATTGCAGACCGTATAACAGGTCAACCCCAGCTTGAAACTTAATTTTAAATATAAATTTTATAATATAAATGGAAATACAAATTTGTTTACAACTATACACTTAGCACACGTCTTCTATCTTTATTACACTCCTCCCCGGATATATCGATATCCCGCTTATATCGATATTTTTTCCGCGCCAAATTTCTTCCATTGACCCTAATGTTAATTTCCCCGCTTATATCGATACTTTTCCCCGCTTATA
>JBCAUI010113986.1:0-18736 GCA_038406195.1 Haplosyllis anthogorgicola
AAATATCATTCATCAAGCTGATGAGGACAGTGCGACACTGTTGAAAAGTACTTACTTGCGAAAGTAATACATTATCGTATTGACATGAATTCTTCTACTAATCATACAACAACGTCCGAGAGGAATCTCTAACTTAGTTTACATAAGGTATTACATGATGCGAATTTTTTATGACGGCTAGAACACATTTGTCGCGCCATATTTTGTTGTTGAAATGCATGCAACACAAAGTATAAACTTAACAAACATAAACACGATACTTTCCTTCTCTTGATTAAAACTTAATAATTTTTAATTATATGTAAACCTTATTACTCATACAATGTACATGATGTCACTATTACTATCAAATAACTTGAGCCGTTACAACATCATTGCATAAAATAATAGAAAAATAAATATTTTTGGAACGGTTTTTTGGTTAATTATGTACATACAAATGGACGAAGAACTTTTCAGCTTGCCGTGGATATTACTATGTCAGTTGAATTTCCATCTCCTATCATTAAAGTGGCATCTTCATGAGCCATCAAGTCAATGGTTTGACCATTCTAAAATGTTTAGACAAAAAATGTAAACATGTATCATAAGCGGTTTGAAAGCGATTTTTAAGGAAATATTTCTGTTACCAACGTAAGTAAACTACAAGAAGATAAGGCACACCATTTTCATTATCTAAATAAAAAAAAAACTGCCTGCGACCACAATTAGGCATTGAAATGGTTGAAATGTGAAAGGAATTTCGCATTGGAACGTTTACTCTGCATCAGTATAACATACCTGCGAGACTAGAGAAGAATCAGTGGTGACGGCAGTTAGCAACTGAGAAATTGCATTCTCTTCTGGAGTTTTCTCCATTTTGATACTCTGTAAATCATTATTTTTCTCTCTTTTGATATTTAAAGAGTCTTTCATCGCTGCCTTTTCTGCTGGTGAGTGAAATCGACCACCTTCACCCCGGACTCTGTTCATCGCATGTTTGTGACGTGACTCGTGAAGATACTTCTGTCAACAGATAAGTACCGTTTTATATTTATGTAATACCGATGTATACACATAATTAGATTTACATAGGTACATACCATCCACACAAATTCATTATAAAATTATGTTAATGAGAATACATGCATAGCATTTGATGCTTTTAACATTAAACATTTTACATTCGTAAAAATTAAACGATCACTTAAAGCAGTACCGATCAAAATGTACCCTGACAAAAGGGCTATTACAATACATTTCACGTCATAATAATTGCTCATTACCCTTCTTTCTTTGAGTATTTTACCCTCTGCTTCTAGTTTAGCTCTGGCCTGCCTGCGTTTTAAAATCCTGTGGTACTGCTTGGCATTCACATAAAGCGGTTCTTCTTCTAGCATCTCCGCACCAGGTAATGGTATCCTCTGCATTTGCACTGCTCCACTAGAACTTGGCACCATCTGTGTAAAATAGTTTTTTACATGTATATTTATAACTATTTTACTGCAGAGGTTACAAACATTTCATACATTATTAGTAGTAGTTACAAATTGTGAAACATGCTTCTCCTGCACAACTTACCATACGTCATTTGGTGGATACGGAACAGCTCTTGTAACATCTCTTGAGTAACACTCCCAAATGAGTTTCTAGATGAAATCCCGAGTATGTGTGTGGTATCGCCATTTAACCACATATTTTTTGGATATTCAAAACAAGTCAATCTAACTGTGCCTCGTCCCCCCCCCTTTTTTAAAATAATTTTACGATTTATGAAATACTCATACGTACCATGATGATACCTGGGTTATTTCCTGTGCCACCGGGTACAGATATGGTTTGAGCTGCAGCAGGAGTATTAGTGGTGGTGCTGCCTGCAGTCTGTACATTTTGCCCCAGATTAACTGGTATTTGTATCATGCCACCTGCAATTATTAATGTTTCGTGTTAAAAGCCTCTCACCTCCTTTTCACATGAGGTCTAAATAGATTAAATTACATCAATGTACTTGATAAGGATACAACCTTGTTTGATTGTCACTGACATGGAAATAAATGCTCTACCTTGTGTCTGCAATTGTATGTGCTGTTGCTGTTGCTGCTGGGGTTGAGCTGTTGTTGTTTGTTCTGTAGTTGTAGCTTGTGCATTCTGCTGCACTGGTTGGTAAATAATGGTCTGCCCATCCTGCGTTTGTACAACTTGTCCCATGACTTGTTGTACAGCAGGTTGTGGCTGAATTATTATCTGCAAATACAACACATGATATAATCTTTAACAATTGAAAACTCTGGGAATAAAACTTAATTAAGTAGTGTCAAAAGTAATAGGTCATAAATATAGTTGTCTCCCACTACGCGCTCATTACTACTGAGTAATTTCACAATGGTACTTCAATAATACTCACCTGCTGTAGTTGCCCGTTAGCACCTTGGACTTGTATTGTCTGTGGCTGGTTCGTCTGTGCTTGTGGCGCTGCTTGCAAAACTATCTGCCCTCCTTGCGTTTGAATCAGCTGACCTCCTGGTAAAACCTGCTTGATAAAAATGTACCCATACACAATATGTATATATGTTTTATACATGTATGAATTATAGCAACCCCAAAAAAACTGAATTACAGTGTTGAACGGCACCGGTCTTGGACGACATTTTGCTTTTTGCAGTAGTTTTCCCCCTACATGAATCCTTAACAATCATCTCTTAAGTACTAAATAATTGTTAAACACAGTGCCCAACACAAAATAGTGATTGAGAATCGAACGTCTGCAGTAACAATCACTTTTACACTCTGTGAAATAATTGACTTCCATCATAAATTACGATTCACCTCAACAAAATGCAAGTCTTGTGTAGCTTTTAAACGCTGAACGTCGTTTAAATTCCTGCAGTGTTTTCTTACCGGTGGCTGTTGCATGACAGTAACTTGCTGAGCCTGTCCTCCTGACGTTACATCGTCCGTAGTCGCTACTTGAAACTGCTGCTGCTCCATAATGACGATTGTCTTTTACTACAATAAGAATTTAAGCCATTATTGCAGGTTAATCACACATTTTCAATGTTGTCACACTGAACGTCACCGTTAGATACATGTCATCCCGCTTAGCTCGACAACAAATAACTAGGAACCTTTCAAAATGTTCCACCAATAGTCAAGCTTTTGTAACTTCTGCTAAGTTCGAACTTTTTGGAGCAGATCCACATTGCTTGTAATATGCTGTAAAACTGTGGTAAAGACTGTAGTAAGTCCTACGAGAAGTGCCATTGCAGTCTTGATCACTTCTAGACTACCAGTGCTAGGCATCCCGTGTTCTCTCTGGCTTTTATAAACTGTTTTTCGCACACATTCATTGATATAACTGGGCATCAAATCTCGAGATGCCTTCATGGGCATGGCGTTGACAATAATACTCAAGCTAGACTAATACAATGTACAAACAATTGTCTACAAGACCACCAATACTTCGGGAAAGCTGTGAAATCAGTCGTGTGCAAAAACTAGATGACGTCTGGCTACAACGTTAGCACTTCACTTATGCAGAGGGAACATAAAAGCTAGAATAGTCATTAGTGCCATCTAAAGTCAATGAATTGGGGTCACTGATCCGCGACCCATAACCAGCATTTTTTCCGACCTAGTGCTCCGTTATATTCCGCCAAGGCGCTTACACTGGATATAGACTAGTCGTACTATTTTACGCTCTAATAAATCCTACTGTTTCAAACAAAAGAAAATTCACCTGGTGTTGAAACCGAGCACACCAAGAGAAGTCAAGACGTCGGCAGGACATTTGGCACGCAAAAGATATTTGCTTGTTTGGTGACTGTTTCATTGAAAGTTTTGCTCAAACTTCAAAGGAATTGATAGGTAAATATATGAAGCCAATGTTGTACATTTATTACATCTAGTTCATAATGAATAAAGTAATGTAGTCAAAGTAATACCATGCTTTGACATTGACACTACATTTGGTTAACATGTGAAAGTTAAGTCCATTTTAGTTCATTTCGTTTGGAATTAACCGGTGGTAAGAACATTTGTGAGTTTGTGTGTCTGTATGACACATGAATACATGTGATAGTCTGACAATTTATTTTATATACTAGTACATTTATGCCTGTTTTGTTATTGTAGGCCAGTGGCTTTTTGATGGCAATAAACCGGATTTGGCTTTAAACTGCAACTTGTGTTACACTTCGCTGGTGTCGCTGTAGCCTTATGAAGTATCGGAGAGTTCTTCAGTTCGTAGATGATGGAGGTCATTTATGTACCAACGAAGTGTTACACTTACGTTACAAAATTGCACATTACTGTGGATCTAGGTACGTCAGTCTCCCATCAAAATCGAGATGAGATGGGACATAGGTCACCTATGCATATGTGTATAATATATGAAGTCTCTATGATCAATAGTGTGCTCAGGGTGACTGTGCACAGACGACGACAACGACAACAACAACGACGGACAACGGACACTTCATAATTCCATAGGCTCTTTGGCATATATGCCAAATGAGTCAATAATAAGCGAAATACAATAAAGTGTACTTTGATAAGGTATTCTTTGAGAAAAAGTAGACTAGGTCTAAAGTGTGAATTTATGATGCCCAGACTAGACTTTACCTTTCCACTAGCATGCATTTTCTGTGAAAATGTCAACTCAAATGTCAAATTAGGATGCTAAACGAAAGGAAAATCAGTCTTTTGGGCATAGTAATACTTTTGTGCCTTGGTAGTAAGATCTAGGCAGTTTCAATGAATGGAAATTTGCGAAAACTGTCACAACAATCAGGTAAAACATGGCTTCGTACAAGATGGATGGCAAACCTTTTCTTTGTGTGACCTAGAAATTGGCTCGCCATTTTTATCAAATCTATTTTTCAGTTAATTTGTGTGTAATTTACTGAGGGAATTCTAAAAACGTGCCCCTCTTCTGTAGTATTTATATTATTAGTTGGTCCAATTGGGCCAGCGAAGAACGTACCGTGATCTTTTTGATTGGTCCGCAATGGACAACCAATCCCAACTTCAATCTTCAATCAAAGCTATGAAGCCATTGGTGTGCCACTGCGCATGTCTCAACCTGAAAATGACGTCACTGATCGGTCACGTGATCCTGATGACGAATAAGAGGTCAGCGTTGAAGGTCAAGGGCACAAAGATGTCTGCGCCCATGGATGTAAACATGACTTTTGCAGACAGGTGACAAGAAAACCTAACTGCTATGTTAATGAATTGATAATAGTGTTTTGTGAACACCTTTGTTTACTATATGTACATACTTTACTGGTATACATGTTCAACTACAGTTGGCATGATTTTAGTCTAGTAATTGAAAACTGACGAATAAAATATTTCAAATCGAGGATTATTCAGAAAATGGCACTGTATTCTTGGGTAAGATATGATGGTCACTATGTCGATATGCTCACCTTTCATATATGACAGTTGCGAACTGTGATTGGAGTGCTTAAAAAAGAACAACATGTAATATGTTAATATTATTTACAGCTAGACATGTTCAGTCGACGACTAAATGTTGCTACATGTATGTGTGTGCATAAATTTTAGAGTGCAATCTCACATGGAAAATACATGTAGACGAGCTGTCTTCTTGCAAAAATACCTCAAATTATAATTGTAACTTCCTGTTCAGCGTTATGGTCGCAATTCTATTGAAGTAATCCTCCAAACTGTTGTAGTACGACCTCGCACACACTAATTTATGTGTATTCCTTGAATCGTCACTCGTCACAAGCCCCAGTCTTGACTGTACTGTTGCCATGGGTTTAATGCTTAATCCATTATTGAGACAATTCTTAAACCCCATTCGATACTCCTATCCTTCTCTCCAACCTGCCCTGCCTTAAGCTGGTTTGCCCACAGGTGTAGCTATCAGATAATGACCTCTGCAGAGAGTAGTTCCTGAGGACAGTAATACAATAAAGTGACCATCACCCGCTGAATTATCCGTTGTTTCCCAGATTATTATGCCTGCCCGCTTCCCTCACTTAGTTTGGTCTCTGTTTAATGTCCTCCATTGCTCCACTTTTCGGATTGGTTTCAATTCGATAAATAATTATTGTTACAACGCTACACACAAGCTATTAAATTTCCCTGATGAGACATGATGTTAAATTTTTCTCAGGGAGCAAATAGTTATGGCCAGCTTGGACTCAGCCACAAGGAAGATAAATTGCTGCCTTCTCCGAATACGTCGAAAATTGGTCAACCAGAAATTTTAACAGGAGGCGGAGGACATACATTGGTTATTATTGGTATGTACAATATCACAGGTTTGCATAAGTACCTTAGATTTAGCCATGCATGCGGATACTACACTGCACTGCTGGCATTTGATATAATAATCTGGTAATTTTTCAGACGGTGCGGCGTACAGTTGTGGTAGTAATAATAAAGGTCAGTTGGGCGTTGGACACAAGAATGATATTGCTTGCCTGGAACCCATAACTGCTCTGTGCAATGTTAACGTGATTAAAGTCTCTGGTGGATCGGACTTCTCACTTGGACTATCAGGTTTGCATACATGTCTAATTTTTGCTTTTTAAACTTGAAATGGTTCATTTTAGTGTTCACAAGTTTGCATTACAGTCGAACCCCTTGTGCAAGGACACTTTAGATTTTGGGCTCAAATGTCCGGGAATGGCATGGTGTCCTTGCAATAGGGGTTAAGCTATAAAAGTATGTCCTTGAAGACAGCAATCATGCTCATCCCTGTCCTGGGGTTATGCTGCGCGTTGTACATATAACTCTAACCCGAGGCGTTACGATGACTCTACATTTATTATCACATATAATACATGCATGGGGATGGTCTAGTGTGCACTGCCTGAAGGCAGGCAGGGGGCTATTATATATTGGTGGAATCTAGGTCAAGGATGTGACCCTTGGATAATGCACATTCATAGGCCTGGGCCTTAGCGGTGAGTGAAGGTCAAGGCTGACCGTTAGGCTGGTAAAGGTGTGCAGGGGGTGAAGGCCGTGTATGCTGGTGCCATACCTAGACAATGAATAGTAAAGAAAAATCGTTTAAGCTGAATTTAACAAGTCCGCCATTTGTTGATCTTATTTGGATCGCCACACCATATCTAGTTCCATTTACTTTAGCTTTAAAACTTTTCATCTTTCTCATTTCAGATGGCAATACTTTGGATCAAACACGGGAATACACAGGGTTTTCCCAGGTCATGAATGGAAGGGCAACTTCATCGGTTTCCATGACGATTACGACCCCAGGACCCGACCCTGGTACGTCTCGGCCACTTCAGGACCCAAGGACATTGTGATGGTTCTGGATGCGAGTTTATCCATGCAACAAGGAGATAGGTAAGTGATGATTAATTGTTTACTCTGCCGATACTTAACACTAAAAAGTGTTGTTGTGACATTCGGAAGTGATTTTTCTATCAATGGTCCTAAACTGCTTTTTTCAAAGAAAATTCGATAAGCTTTTAGGGGCAAAAGAAGACTTTTTATTTTGGAACAATATCGTTTTATGTATATACTTCAGTAGTACAACGTAAATATGTTTATGCATTTGAAGTGAAAAGTTGGTAGGGTTTTCTAGTATTTTTACTTTCGTTTTGTAACTGGCCAAAGTATCATTGGTTTCCAATAAACAGAGAATCTACATATATCTCATATAAAATTTCGGCACCATTTGCAACTCCCAATAATAATGCCGGTATCTCTAAGTCACCTTATATGCATGTTAATACAGACCTACAACCTTCTTTACAAAATTGTATAAAAAGCCAAAATTGAAAAGAAAAGAAATGGCGCAAAGACTGTTTGTTGTTGAGAACTTAATGTATGAATTTATCAGTTGATTTAATAGACAACTTCAGGTCACTGTTCTGTGCAAGAACTCTGGTGAGGTTTAAATGAAATTTCGTTTCTCGATGGAACAATTCAGTGTTACAATGTACAAGGCTGATGTTTTCACAAAATCGTTGACTGTACTCTTTGTTGCTATTTTGATAGTGATGTACTAAATTTTAATAGTTAGCAAATTATTGCCGATTGTAAGAAAAAGATTGATATTCTCTTGAAAAGTTATCATAACAAAACATAGTAAGCCTTCATTAATTTAAAGAAGCTTCTCAATTTTGTTGAAAGCATGTCTAATCATTACCTCGTTTTAAAGGGTCTGTTGATAGAGACACGTAATTCAGATTCATGGCTTGGCTATATGAATTTTAAATACATTCTAGGTTGTGTAAAATTGCAGCATATGAGTAGGCTAGATGTTGGAGGTCCGCAATTTTGATGAAAATCAGTTTTATCAAATGTCTTAACAAGTGTCCCCACTATTGGTTTTAGCCTAATCCTGGCATAACATTGACATTGTCCATTAAGCAGCCACCAGAAGCCAAATGAATTCATCAGTATTAAAAACTGAATAAAGGAACACAATCTCCATAAATATCTATAAATGCACCATTAAACAGTGACATGAAGCAACTCCATTGATGCACTCCTTGTTGCTTGTGGTAATTGAGTCCTGATTGAAAACACAGACAGTTTGCCGAGTGCAGCAAATGATGAGAACTTTATGGGATGTTTCACATGTTTGTCTTTTGTTTTTGTTGCAGCTCTTGTTCTAAATATATGAATACATGAATAGGTTTTCTATCCTAATGGCAAACTTTGTATGTACTCCTGCACAATAACTATAATTGGTTGTGGGTGCTTAATCGAATTTCTAGAGATACCAGATCCATTTTGACACCGTATTGTGTAATTCTGTACATAATATCTAAGAATTCAACCGCTAACGCAAAACATAAATGTGTTTCAATGGGTTATTTTTACGAGAATATGCCAAAGTGATAACAGTATTAAACTATAGGTATTAGCTAAAGTGGCCATTTAATTTTCAATCCTTTGGATTAGATTTATTGCAGTTTCATAACTACCATCAGATCCAGTGAAATGGTATGTACATCTGGAATGTGGCAATGAGAACAGAAGTGCACTACAGTTAGGTTATTCAGTGCATAGGGACATTGTCCATTGAAGTAATCAAGTCATATTTAAACGAGGTTATGCCTCCCATGGTACCAATTCAGGATGCAGTAAAAAGTTGAAAAGTACCAACTACAGTGTACAAACTTATGACTATTCTATTTTAACAAACAATGTAATATCCCTCGTTACGTTGCATGTAGTTTCCACAATGGTCTGTATTTGGTATTGACCCTAGTCTATTCTGATTCCACCCTATTCTGGTCATCAGTAACAAGTGGTGTAGAAGTCATCTGTGCCACATTTAATGGAAATTATCAGCAATCAGAGCTGCAGAAGAGTTCATTACCACTGGAAAGATAATGAAGGATATTATTGTCCAGAATTGGATATCACTGTAATGATTACATATGGACATTGCATATGGACATACTGTTCAGTTTTAAATTTGGGGGAATTTAGCGTAACCTTCAAACAGGCAAAAGAAATCCTTAATATTGCGTTTGAAAACGGTAAACATATACAGGAAAGAAGTGACATATTATTTTTCAATATCATTCCTCTCGCCATCAAATATATTCCTTTTCTCCTCTTCAGAGTTTCTTTCGTCTCAAATGATTCATTACATAATCTGTAATCCATCATAAGATAATATGACAGGTGGACAAGCTTTTTCCCTGATTTTCCTTTTAGTTAATCCGTAGAGACTTGTCTGATTTTGGTAAAAACATTTGGTCTTTTCAGATATTACAAACATTGAAAGATAAGGATTCTCTTTTAGAATTTCTTTCATTGTGACATAAGGTAAAGAATTGATTTATGTTGTCGGAGCAGTTGTAATCATTTTGTTCTTCTTCACAGACATATATGACAGTCAGTAGATATGTCGTGCCATCAAAATTAGAAAATTAGGTATCAAAAAACTTTTCTTATGCTGTGGTTCTCATTGGATGCTGAGAAATTTTGTCTTTAGTTCTTTAGAACTTTAGAATGCCCGACAGAGAGCTGAGGCTCTCTGTTTTGATGAGATAGCTCAGTTATTTTCTGATGGATTACAGCCAAGCCGCACAGAGTAGAGTCATGCTGGACAAATAAGAGTCAAGCAACACAGAGTAGAGTCATGCTTAACGGATTAGAATCAAGCCACATAGAGTAGAGTCCAGCCATTTTCAGATCATTTTAGACACTTTCTGTGAAAAAGTCAGTGTATTTTAGTGTTGGACTTGAACATTCTTGGTTAATACGACATGAGGCTCTGAGCACTTCTTGATTGAAAGAATTTTTAAGCCGTTGCATTCTGGGAATGCACGACTTAGAGTGTGTGTTCAACTAGGAATTGGTAGATGTGCTGAAAGTTTGCAAGGGTATGAGACCCCCCCTCCCCCTCCCGGTCGCAGTCGACCTTGGTGCACTTGCAACTTGCAACACTGGACCCTTCCCCCCATCTGAGTTGACCTTGGTGCACTTGCAACTTGCAACACGGGGCATCAGCATTGTAACTTGTACGAAATGCAACGGCTTAGCAACATACTGGATTGTCTAGTTCTCTCTTTTGAACAACGGACTGATGATGTAAGTTCGTGTGTACTGATAAAAGGGCATATTTCCAGAAAATAGTATAGTATTTTATGATGAAATGAATCCAACAATACATTAGTCTGATAAATGCACCAGTTCGGTATGAATCTATCTACCAATTGTGAAGTGAGATTATATCTTTACATAGTTATCGGTCTAAGCATCCTGCACGACACAGCTAGAATTGTCTGAACAGGTAATTTGGATAGGTGGGTGGGAGGGAGAAAGGAGAACAAACCCGCAGTTCTCAAATATCTGAAAACAATATGCTTGTTAAAAGTTTAAATCATACAGGAGGTACCAATTTGAGTCTTTTAATATACACAAGTAAAAATAGGATATTGAGTTAATATCCATTTGTCCATTTTTGAAGTTGTAAAGTTTTCCTTCAGCATGTGCCATTGAATTAAATTAGAATTTCAATGTGTCATCTGCGAACACCAGTAAATTTGTATAGATTTTTTTCTATTGGTTTTAATCCATGTTATTATTTCATTTTTCTCCAGGAGTTTTTGATGTAAAAATAATCTGTATTTGATCCTAAAACATTCTTAGGCTAGAACCTCCATGTGGTAAGTAGCTAAGCCTAGGTTGCGTGTTACTGGCTGTCTAGCCTGCTACGTACTACTTAGTAGGTGTTACCTCGGCAATACCCTGGGCTCTAATGCCCTCTCTGCCTAGTTGTGGCTGTTAACTAGGGGTGTTAGGGGTGGAGCTTACGTGCATAGCCCGTAATATCCCCGGCAAAACCAACAATCAACTACCTGATTTTGGTTGTGGAGCAGCCGATTCCAAAATCACGAATTTAGAAGGATTACTGAAGAAAAAAGAATGCATCATTCCCTTTTAATATAATTTTATCATTCGGACTATCAGATACATTGAAATGCATTGATCCAGATGGATCAGTTGTTTTAAAAGCCATAGGGAATCCCTGCTTTGTAGTTCCTGATCTCACGACCTGTTGATAATTCTGTAAATCTCTTGGATTCGGACGATTTACAAGGTGACGTGGTCCAACTTAACGACAATGTCTCAAGTATTGCTCTTGATATACTGATGCTGACAGAGAATATCGCACTGCAGTGATACAAGTATAATTGTACCAAATCTATATGGGAACAGATTCGTGGTGATGCATGCATGGCAGTAGACAACTGTAACAACATTCGTACCTAATTACGGACAAGGAAACTGAAAACAGCACATCATAACTCTCAACAGAGCTGTATAATTTTATCATGCTCATGATGCATTGATATTTTCACAAATTTGACACTCTACACTGCGATGTGTGATTATCTGCAGTAAGGTTGGGTCGTCTTCTGTAATAGACGTGCCACAGTCACAAACAAGGAGGTAACCTGTCGGCTACCAAGCTTCATGCCGCCATTTTGTCTGTCACGTGATGTGTGACATCCTTGGCACCTTGCCAGAACTTTCAGAAATTAGGTCAGAAATCAAAGCTACAATTTGGTGAAAACAGAAAGCTGAATGCCCGATAGAGGGCATTCAGCTCAATCAACTATGGCTTCATACGTGTATTATCTTTAAATATAATGGTCGTACGTGCAGGGGTCAGTCAGCTTCGTGCAACTGCCTCGGCAGCAAGGAGCTACGATTCCTCTTGTCTTAATAGAGTCAATTTATACAAGACAAACCCAGACACTCATTTACCTTTTTCCATTATGATAGATTATCATACATCCACAATAGTGGAACAGCTTCATCATGAATACCCTAATTCATTTCATATACATGTTATGTTTCCCTTTGTTATGTTTTAACGTCGAATCTGTGGCAGTAGATCGTACAAGTGCTCGATTTATTCAAATTCTTTCAATTTCAAATTGCTTTGACGCGGCTCGGGTTCCATTATTTTGATTCCTATGATGAAGCAATTCAAACGTGACCCAGATTTATTTCAAAGTGCACGTCCGCTGCATAAAGACCCGATAGGCCTATAAAATGTTCGTTATTGCAATGTATGCTTCTCTCATTTAAAACATTCAAAAGATATGGGTTAGTGAAACGACGCGGGGATTCAGGTGTAGCAGCGGTGAGCTTTGAGAAATGAGTCAAATCACACAGGATAGATGAGATCACGATAGACTCCTGGCTGTTTATGTTTACATCTCGCCGTTACACCACCTGCCTAGACTAGCTCTTGAACTACATCAAAACAATAAACATTACATAGCAATGTCCTACTGACTTAACACCTTCTACATTACTTGGCCATCGAATCATGGCAAGTGCACCTTACTTTAAGCTGCACCATTTCATGGACCTCAAAGAAGTGGGACTCAAACATCCTGTACAAAGTAAAACAATCGGGAAAGTCAAATTCAAAGCGATCCGAGTTAAATCTCCGGACAATTTCTTGTCAAAGTGGATTTATGAAAGGCTGGATGCTTTGGATTCCACCTCCCATTGTCTGTAACAAGTTTAGCAGCAAATTGATGCTTACAGACAATGTTGGACAATGCTAACAATTGCAAGGAACAATCAGCTAAATCATTTGTAATTGTTTTTCAATTGTGATGAATCAGGAAATAAAATCAGCAGTGAAAGTTGACCTAATTGGGAGGGGTGAAGGTCGTCGCAATTGAATTTTGAACATTACATAGGGGACCCCCGGAGGCGAATCGACGTCGCCTATAATCAGCCATTTCATCAATAAATATTATTAGCTGTGGCAAGATTCACTTTGTCAGACCTCCTACAGAATGTACTGCGGATGAAGTTTGCAGGGTTATTCAGCCGCCGAACAAGGGATCGCTTCAGCTGTCTTTACTCGAGGCAGTGGAACAGAAGGAAAAAATCTGCGTCACAAACTTATCTCTCTGTTTAATAAATGTATCAAAACTTTCTTTATGAAAGTAATTAATATGCATACGATCCAGGTTATCAAAATCGCCAATAAAAGCAGTGTAAACATAAACTTACATAACAGTTCAAATACCGTACGCAAAGCAAAACTTCAGTATATCGTATTATATATAAATGTGGCGTCGGTTTAAGGTTACCAGGGACGTAGCTGACAATTGTCAAGCGCTGCCGATAAACTTCGGATACGGTTTCTGCTAAAGACTCCCAATTCGTGCAAAACCTGTTTGCACGAACGACGAGCATACGGGTGCCAATCTAGTTTTGTACTTTACGCAATGCAAATATCTGCGAAAAACTTTGCGAACTGTTCGAGTACATGACAGTGGAACAATTGTTTATTCTGAAACACTTCATGCGAGTACCTCTGAAATCTCTGAAACTGAAATTAAACGAAGTGTCTAAAATTACGTAAATGTACTTCTGACAGTATTTTTGTTGAAGTCTTGATTTCCACTTTAAAATAAATCACACAAAAATTTCTTATCCGATACTTTGATGTAACAGAATAACTTCGGGAATTGAGTGCTTCGCATAATTAAAGATTTTGTGGTGGAAAGAAAATATCGTACATCACAAAATCGATGGGTTGCTGTAAGAAAGACAATGATGACATGACATGGCATGTATTTTTCTCTTAGATTGGTCATTAACCTGAGAAGAGACCAGGTGCTAAATAGAAATTCTATACGGATGTCTGTGCGTAGTTTACCGATATATCCACCTTCGCCGAGAAAGGTTAAGATCATAAGTGTCTTTGCGCTATTACAAAGCATGAAAGGCGGGCGGTATCTCCTGTCTAGTATCTGTTGCTTTACAACTGACAATATGTATCCTCTTTGTGATGCGAATTAAAACATCATGTCTTGTTCGATCAATATGTCTCCAGACTTCACGAACTGTTAAAGTTTGCACAATTCGAAACTATTACGACGAGTATCTCCGCAACTATTGCAATTAGTCCATGAGAATTGTCCGCGAAAGTCTCCTTTTTACTTACCTTTTCAGTTTTCTCCACAAATGTATTAGACTTTCAAGTTTCTATTTTGTTTTGCAATGTTTTGTATATTTCATTTGTCTACAAATAGAAAAGTAAATTTTGTTGAGCGTGGAAATTAACCGTTCAAAGGGCTTTAAGAAAGTACTGGTGCTGTTAGTTCACTGCTTTAAGGCATATGTTAGACACATATAAATGTCAAAAAAGGAAGATTGCTTAAGAGGTTGATATGACCTAGAGAGATTACACAGCTCGTCTTTAATTATTAAAATTCCATCAGGACATATCGGATTAACAATTGACATCTGACATCTGCAATGCGCTTAGCCTACGCTACTTCATTTGCAAACCAAGGAGATTTCCATAAGTATACAAAACATATTTAAAATGCTGTATGATTAGCTTAATATAGCGTTACCCACCAGGGTTTTAACGTATTAACGTACAAGGACTGGTTCTGGTGAATGCATGATGTCTGCCCAACTACATCCACATCTCCTCTCAACCTCCGCAACAACAACGAGACAATCCCAGATTGCAAAGCCGGTGCCATATCGGCAGGCAATAATATAGTATTTTGGTGATATTTCTGGTCCAAAATTTTCAGTCCAAACAGTGTGAACGAGACAACCTGTCAGTTACAGCCTTGTTCTGTATAGTCCTATACACACCTATCTCAAGAATTTTCTAAGTCTAACACTACAACAAGTCTTAAAGAGGATTTTAAGTGACAATTTACTTAGATAATGCCATCTAAAGTAACAATTTTTGGCTGTATAGGTCTTAAAGTGCATTTAAAGTGATGATTTACTTAGATATGCCATCTAAAGTAACAATTTTTCTCTGTTTAGGTCTTAAAGTGAATTTAAATTGATGCTTTACATAGATATGCCATCTAAAGTTATGATCTTGGCTGTTTAGGTCTTAAAGTGCATTTAAAGTGACAATTTACTTAGATGTCCCATTTAAAGTGCACTTTGAACCTGTCTCACTGTTTGTCCCTTGAGCCAATTCCCTCAACTCACTGTTTGTCCCTTGAGCCAACTCCCTCAAGAAATTTTAAGTCCAATAGCAAAATACACTGAATTTTAACAAAGAGTCTAAAATGATCTGAAATGACCAGAAATTCTTTTTCCCAAAACCCGGGGGGTTGCCCAAACTTTTCTGGAAAATGGTGCGAGGGGGGTTGCCCAAACTTTGTGGAAAATGAGGGGGGGGAGAGTGGCCCGAACTTTCTGGAAAAAGGGAGGGGGAGGGGTTCTTGTTTTCTTCACTCACAGCAAATCATAATTGGCTGCATGAAGCCGGTCCCTTACGGCATCAGCTTAATTATGAACAACGGTCAATTTCGGAAATGCTCGCAGCGGTTAAGAATGTAACAAACCCACAACATGAGGAATTACATAGCAATTTCATAAAATTTTATATCAAGGCCAGTACACCCCATCACGAAACTTTGATTGAAAATTGGGCTATCTTTTACGAGGCTTGCTTTGATTCCCGATCGGTCATCCCCAATTAAAAGCTGCCCAGTTAAGACAATAAGTAAAAGCTGTCCCACATGACACCTGACTCTTCCCACCCTCGATCCGCGGCTCATCAAATATTTAGGGAGATCTCCCGGAGAAATGTTGGCCACTTATATTTAGACCAGACCCCTTTGTAGTCTAGCACACATCCTAGACATAATGTACTTAATGCTCATTATTACTGTCTCATAGGAATCGCATCTGCCTCTGTACAGAGTATGAAGCGGTAAATTACTCATGTAAATCCTTCTATTGACAGTTCATAAAGTAACATTTGCTGTACTTGACTTAATGTGAGCGAACATCGTTATTGCAATCAGTTAACAAAGTACACTGCTTCAACCAATAAATAGGTAAGAAGCATTTAGCCTACACGTAATTAAAAGAGAAGCCCTAAAGAAACTGTCTGATTTGATGAAGCATAGTATGTATGTTCAGTTATAAACGTCTTCTCCTTTGTTTTTTGTCCATACAATATAAATAAAATTTCCTGTCGCTTCTGTCGTATTTCCCAAAACAAAAGGCTTTGTCTTATGGTCACCGTTGACTTAATCCTATTAGTTCAAGGGCTTGCGGAATGACAACCGTTTAGCGACGCATGGATAACTGGCCTGTCACTTTCTGTTGACATCTTAAATGCGTCTTACTTTCTATCTATACCCAGCAAACGATGGTCAAACGTCGCTTCACGTTTTATATCAGTAATAAGTGTAAATCCACGCAACCAAACCACAAACTGGACTCAAAAGCGCGTCTTTGCCTGGTGAGCACGAACAATGAATCCCGGAGATCCGTGACAGGGACCTGTCAGAATGATTTCAACCCCTTCCGTCCTCCCAGTCTGATCTCTCGATTCCCACAAGACACCATACAGCTCAAAAATGCGCGCAAACTTCACACTAATTTAGCACTGTGACAGCTAATTAAGATTGAATACAGAAAAAAGAGAATTCTATCAATTCGGAAAATAGGACCTTTGTGACAGTTTTTTTTCTCTTGTTCCGGAACATTCAACAGAAAAAGAAATTGTACCGTTACTAGATTTGAGTCAAGAAGCTGTGAAGAAATTGGGTCACGAAAGAAATTTTTCTGTAAAAGGCATCAACTTTAATGGAAAATCCGGCCTCCGATCACCATATGTAAAATGATGTCCCATCCAGAAGCATTTTAGTCCATTGGCCCTATCAAGTGTATTGTAATTAATGAAAATCGAACACTAAACAGATTTATCACGCAAATCTACTATCAAACTATCCCTTCCCTTCTACATTCAATATCAGTTCTACTTCTTAGCCTTGCTTCCATATCGGGTTTTTGGCATTGCTCTTGTATTGCAATTCACCTCAGGGAACAGACGACTTTTTTCTCCTTTTACAGCTACAACATTCCAGAGAGACCCTGAGCACGCATTCAAATTGCTTAATAAGAAATTAAAATGAGGCTCACATGGGAAGTTCAATAAAATCAAATTTCAACAAATAACGGGGTGCGCCTCAAATCTTTAAGATCTAATCAATACCGAACATGCAATGAGACTTCTATCAGTGTAATGCATCCTTTGATATGCGCAAGAATAAATAGGACCCAGCTCCACTATTGACAATAAAACTAATTAAAGATGATCCATGGTGCCAGTAAAACTAATTAATTGTGATTTTAACCTACTTTACCTTGATATAAATCAACAATGAAAACTGGATGCTCGTAAACGAAGTGCATCGAATACAAAGAAGCTGTGCGCCAATTTAATTCAATGTATAGTTTTCATTGTCTTTCTCCATGCGATCACCTCCGTCAAACTTGGTTATGAACTTATGTCTTATTTCCCAAACACCACCTGTCAAATTGTAGCTGCCTTTATCAGGCAGTCTGATTACAAAAAGTTGTTTGCTTGTCTGTCTATTTATTATGACAAATTCATTTACCAGGTCTTCTCGTGAAGAAGAAAGAAGTTTCCCCGAACAGGTCTGTCAGGCTCATGTTGCACTTGGTGGCATAAGAACTGACGGAAACGCACGAAAGCTGCATGCAGCTGAATTACAGAACAACATACTCCGCACAACAAACAAAGTAGGACGAAGGTACATAGACCATCAACGAACCTAAATAATTGAAATAAGCGATACAGCTTCCAACTGCATCGTTCATTTACTCAACGGGTGAGGGGTCTCGACACTGGGTTCTTATCGTCACACAAAAGCGGTGACGTTCTGAGCCACTTTGGGGCAGCACATTGTTACAGGGCAGTGCATGACTGTCTGTCTCTAATATTGAATCACTGACAGAACTAAATCTCTGGACGAAACATTCCGACATCTGGCCACGCAAAATTGAATCCAGGGGAAATCCAGCCAGAAATATAAACTGGACTTAAATATATTGCGGATAGCAATCAGTAAATCTATAGTTTCCTATCTGTCTAGCAGTCAATCTACGTGTACTGTACATATGTAGTTACAGAGTTTACACTTGAGATCAGCGATCTCTCTCAAGACATCCATATCAAACACGAGGGATAAACAGTGGATGCTGATTGAATCGAGTCTTATCACGGTGTATCTGGGGAGTAGTATTGAGAGTAGACTGGCACTTTTGTAGGAAACGGGAATATTGTCTAAGTGTACAGAGACATTCCGTACGCGCTACAAGGTATCTAAATTACGATCTTCTGTGTTGGATCCCTGCAAAGAAAGACTTATGAACTATGTTACGTCCTTGTTCAGTTACCATCAGCTGAAACTGACAGATTGCCAAGGCCACCATTGTGGAGGAAAGGACA